>JASAND010015732.1:0-34379 GCA_030248195.1 Trissonchulus latispiculum
AAATAATTTAGACCCCACCCCCATAGGGGGAAGAAGTTGCAACAACCATAACAAATAAAGTGCTAACACCCAAAGACGTCACAGCAGGTAAAATCCTAGCTAACAATGAGGCCTCATAAAAAATACAGAGAGATGTGGAGACGTCTCCCAAGAACAAACAAAAGCCCAGATCCAAGGCGTACTATATCAGCTTTAGGGAACCTAAAGCTGAACAACAGGAAGTTTGACAGGCGCATCTCCAAATGGCTTCAAGCGATTAATATTAACCACGGATGGGTCACCCAAGCCGTTGGTCGGACCAATACGATAATTCGTGAGCGAGATCTTTTCTAGAATCCGATATGGACCGTCATATTTCGGTCTTAGCTTTTTGCTAAGTCCAGTCGGAACGTTCTTGTTCTCCACGTTCAACATAACCAGGGACCCTGGTTTGTATTCTACTGGCGTGGCTTTCTTATCATACCGGACTTTGTTGATATTCGCTGCTTCCTGTAGCATTTCCCGTGCTATCCTCCAAGCTTCACCCAGATGAGGCAACAACTGGTTTCGGACGTCATCGTATGTCTCGACAGGGTCGTCACCGTGATTCTGGAAGAAATTATCCAAGGGGTACCGGTAGTCCCGACCGGTCATCAGGAAGTACGGGGTTTCCTGCGTAGAACTGTGGACCGTGGCCCGATAGATGGACAGGGCCCAAGGTAGGTAATCATCCCAATCCGTCTGATAACGGTCCACATATTTGGTAATCAAACTACGTAGCGTCCGGTTAAATCGTTCCACTACTCCATTAGTTTGCGGGTGATACGCTGTGGTCCGGAGGCGCTCCGACCCAGTCGCATCCACCTGGGCCGTCATGAAGGCTGACATAAAGTTAGGGCCCTGATCCGTTAGAACGCGACCTGGGACGCCCCACCGGGCCACAAACCCATTGAGGTACCAGTAAGCCGTTGTTTCGGCCCGTTCATTTGGCATCGCGAAGGCTTCAGCATACCGAGTCAGGTAGTCGACAATACACAGGACACAGGTATTGCCTCGTTTGGTTTCCCGATGGGTGAAATGCATAACATCCATGGCTATCACCTGCAAGGGGTATCGGACCACGACGGTATTTTGCATTGTTGCCTGATGACGCCGTGGGCCGTGGTTAAATTTTGCGCAGGGTTTACACTGTGCAATATATTCCGCCAAGTCCTGTGACATGCGAGGCCACCAATACTTGGATGCCAAACTAGCATAAGCCGCCTTATGGGCCCGGTGTCCACCTGTCGTAAAGTGTGTGTGGACCTCCTCGAGCAGCTTCTCGCGTTCATCGCGTGGTACCACGAGCGTAGGGAACGATGAGCCTCGTCGCATACCTCGTTCGTCCAAATAGTCCCGATAGAGAACCCCATCTTTGATATTAAACGACGACCTCAGTTTCGTCAAGACCAATGCTTCCTGCTGGTTTTCCGGCAGTCGCTTCTGTTCCAGGAAGTCCAATAGGACGGCAAATTCGGGCTCATCGCGAAGTTGCCGCTTCCAACTGAGCACCGTTGGGGGGCCCGGTGGTGCAGCCGTCAAGGCATACACCTCAGGTGGGTACATAACCTCCAGTGCTTCCTGTTCACTATCAACTGGTTCTTCAATTGGCCATAGACGCGACAGCGCATCCGGGACATGGTTTTCCCTGCCCGGACGATATTCCACAGTGAATTCGAATTCCAGCATACGTGACGCGAACCTAGCCAATTTTCCTGATCCCAATGCCTTGAAGTTATTCAGCAGATCCCTTACAGCCATATGGTCCGTGCGTAGGACAAACTGTTTGCATGAGAGATAGTGCCGGAATTTTTGACATCCCCAGAGGGCCGCAAAGGCTTCCATTTCGGTTGCCGAATAGCCTTTCTCACCCTGGGTCAATGTCCGACTGGCATATGCTACTGGTCTCTCCCGTAGCACACGAGGCCCATTCGGTTTGTCGTAGCTTCGTGGGACCGAAAACTGCTGTTCCAGGACTGCTCCAAAGCCACGCTTGCTGGCATCGGTGGACACGTAGAAGGTTTTCGAAAAATCAGGAAATGCCAACACTGGAGCTGTCGTGAGATGCTGCTTCAATGCTTCAAAGCTTTGCTGGCATTCCTCGGACCAAAGAAAGGGGACCCCTTTCTTAAGAAGGTCGGTCAGTGGAGCGGCCACTTTCGCGTAGTTAGACACAAATCGGCGATAGTATCCGCACATACCCAGAAAAGCGCGGATACCTTTCACATCAGTGGGGGGAGGGAGCTGAGAAACCGCTTTAACCTTGTCTGGGTCCACACTGATACCATTGCGGCCCACGTAATGGCCGAGAAAAGGGACCGCTTCCCTGGCAAAACAGCATTTCTTCAGCTTGATTCTCAATCCATTATCCCGTAAACGCTGGAGGGTCGACCTCAGCATAACCAGGTGAGAATCAGGATCAGGGGAAGGAATCAAAACGTCATCGATATAGACTGGGAGATCTGTGAGGACTTTTTCCATAATGCGCTGGAAGGTCGCCGGAGCATTGCAGAGACCAAAGGGCATAACATTCATGTGAAAAAGGCCCATATGTGACACAAAAGCCGTCTTTTCCCTATGCTCCGGATAGACCTCCACTTGCCAATAACCAGCGGCCAAGTCAATCGTAGAAAATATGACCGCACCTTGGAGTTGATCCAAGATCTCGTCTATCTTCGGTAGTGGGTAACTATCTTTCTTCGTGATCTTATTAAGGCGCCTGTAATCAATTACCAACCGTGTCGTACCATCCTTCTTGCCGACAAGGATACATGGGGAGGACCAAGGGCTAGTGGAAGGGGAGCAAACTCCCTCTTCAAGCATAGCCTTGATATGCTTTTCGATTTCAGCCTTATCCTTCGGGTTATACCGATAGGATCTGCCCTTTACTGGGCCGTCCTTGCCAGTATCAATGACATGTTGATCGACTTTGGTTCGACCCGGATTACCAGGGCGAGCTACTACGTCGTAAAATTCCACGAGTAGGTCCCGTAGCTTCGCTTTCCCCACGTCATCCAGAACCATAGAGTCGAAGTCAACGTTTTCATCAATAAATTGCTGTCGTTCCTCCCACGACGGCATAGGCTGGGTTGTCATCTCGTCGGCGGAATAGTGCATATCGTTAAATGCTTGCAGTCCTCGGTCAGATAGAGCAGGTGGTTCTTCTGTACCCCATGACCTGTCTGACTGCACGGCACACACGGTGGGGTCCACCCATCGTGGTATATTGGCAACAGGCCCAACGCAATTCACCATTGGAGGGGTACCCCCAGGGTTAAAAGGGGCTAAACGGTCCACTTCCTTCAGGGCATGCTGTAGTTCGCCTTCCTGGACTTGCGTCGCCGGGTGTGAAACCCAACTAGTCATTTGTGTCCTAGCTTGGGCGAAGTTCACACCCAATTCTGTTGCGTACCGAAAGCCCTGACGTTCCGTTATAGTCGTAACTGGCTCGGCTTGACCTAGGGGTAACCCTTTAGGCAAGTGTATCGTCCTATCAAGTGGATTGTAGACCTTGATATAGTTCACCTGCGGTGAAACCTCGAGGATCCCGGGTACCGGATAAACCTCGAAAATTTCCATCAGGTCCCCTGATGGTTCGAAAACCACAGTTTGTCGCTCCTGCGGATTTTTCGCTCCGTCCACGAAACAAGAAACCGGCACCATAATGTTAGAACGAGGAGGCAACTTCCGCGTTTCCCGCATACAGTAGAACACACTGCAGGACACTGCAATGCTAAACCGATTAGCCAACGCCTGCAAGTCTCCCGGGGTCAGTAGTGGCACCTTCTTCCTGTCGCACATGAGGACATGTTGGTGAGGGAAGACAACCCACTGATGTGCTGCTTGAAAATCATATCCAATGATGAAATCATGCTGAAGCCCATTAGCCACACTAAAAGTGTAAGTGTAGTCCACCCCATGGACCTTAAAGGTGATTTTACATTCGCCCAAAATCGCCAAACTTTTGTCCTCGGCGGCCGTGGCTACCTCCGATGCTTTCGTTAGGTCCAGATGTAATTGCCCATTAGTATTCACCTGGTCGAAGAATTGTTTAGACATCAGGCAGATATTAGCTCCTGTGTCCAAAAGAGCCAGGGTCTTCAAGCCTTTGACCTCGGCTATGACATATGGGCTTTTCTTCACGGCTATTTGGGTGCATTGGGATACGAAAAAGGGAGAGGAACCGTTAAGGACAGATAACACTGCCCTATTTAGGTGTTTGTCCATGACGGGAAGGCCCTCCTCGGGTTGTTCGGTTTCCGACTCAACCGCGTCCAAGTCCGTATGCGGACGAATCGACCTCAGCACGGCTGCTGTCTGTTCCTCCATAAGTGAGAAATCGGGCTCTTCACGAGATTCCGAATCAAGAACTACAATTTCGTTTGGATCATTCAGGCGCTCTCCTCTGCGCTTACGTTGCTTTTGAGGAGGGTCTTCGCTCCAAATAGGTTGCTGCGGTTCCCGCAAGCTACCCGTTTTCTCCAATTCGAGGATCCTGGCATAGTCCTTCTGGATGAATTCGCCCAGCAGGTCGTCGAAATTGTCGACGGCTTGATGTACCTTGTCCACTATGACCTGCATATGCTTGCCCAACTCGTTCACTTGTTCTACCGTAGCTGCGGTCTCGTTTTGGGCCAACTCTACTGTTCGGCATAAATCGGACCAACCACACTGGATCTCTAAATATTCGACTTCCCCTAACAGGGTATACCTGTTCTGGGTTGGGACGGGAGCCGCCGCCATGCTAGGTTGGGCCTTGGCTGGTTTTCGGACTTGGTCCCATGTACCCGCTTTATTCTTGCGCAATTTAAGCGGTGGTACCGCAAGCTCTGAACTTTGTTGGCCAGCCTCTTTTGTCCGCTCTGGGCCTGGACCTTCGTCCGCTGTTCGCCACCCGTCCTCATCCTCAGACAGTGGAGGCTGTGGGTGAACATCCACGGTCACCTGAATAGGCCCTGAACCTTCATCCTCTTCGTCAGATGTAAGCTGTGGTTCAGTCAGTTCCCGCCTAGTTGGCCATGGGTTAAGTTGTTTCTCCTTTCCTGGAGGTGAAGCTCGGGTAACCACTATGGCTGGTGGGTCACCCGCCAACCGGGGTGGGTTATCTGTATCCGAGGAGTCCGACACCACCTGCCAGTCGTCACCGTTTCTAACTCGAGGTCGCCTCCGAGTAGACCGCTTACCGGTGACCCCAGGTGCCTGGGTGTCCCCAGTGCTTACAGCTGAAAGCCCCTGGTTATCCCCAGTGCTTACAGCTGGAAGCCCATTTACAGGGTCCTGGTCCTCCCCAGGGCTTATGCGATCAGCCCCGGACACCGGCTCTGTAGGGGTCGTGCGTATTAGCAGGCGGTGCAGTGGTGTAATAACCCGAATTGGATCCGTTTGGACTTCTACGGAGGTAGAGCTCTTCCTTTGTCGGCGGGGTGTCGCCTGTTTAGCCTGATTCGCTCGAGTTTGTGCAGCCATAGCTGCATTCACCTCCTGTGCTGCCATCGCTTGCTTCACAATCGGAAGCTGGTCCCACTGGGTACCAGGGGCCTTCTTCCACCGCTTCCGGTATGGCACGTTGTACCTAGCAGCCGTCGAACCGCCATCACCAAAAGGCTTCACATCCCGACGCCAACGGTTCCAAAATTTGTAGGGTCGCTGATTACCATAGCCGTCATAGTAGATATCCCCTCCGTCCGGATAACCACCATTTTCCATAATCACGTGATGAGGGGGGAACCATTCTGCCCTTCTTCGCTTTTGTTTGCAGGATTTACACTTACAATCTGGATCGGGTATAGGCTCTGGGTGGCGTTTAATCCCCCGTGGGGTTGGGGTAAATTCCATATGGGGGATCGGGTTGACCTCCGAGGTTTCCTCGTTGTCAGCCCAGTCACTATCTGAATCACTACTCCAAAAACCGCCACGATTATAATAGGGCTCGTCGTCAGTAGGGGTTACGTTAGTATTAAAAGACTGGATTGACAACACTACATTACCAGAAGGGGCAGCTGGGACGGGACACGGGTTCGGGTCTACTGCCCGCGCCCCGGATTCTCGTTTCCCTGGGGTGGGAAACCATGATAACGCAAGGGTCCAATGATACCACGCCCCCATGGGCGAGGTCGTAGCTGTTGCTGGTCCTGGTTGCCGTGTCCCTGCCCTTGAGGGTTACCCTCTTGGCGCTGTCGCGGAGCCTGCTGAGGAGCCGGTCCTTGCTGTCTCAGAGCTCGGAGGTGCTCCGGGCACTGACGTTGGCGATGTCCTATTTGGTGGCATGTCCAACACCGGTTGGAATCCCCTTGGGCTTCCTGCCTTTGTCCAGGTTGTCGCTCATTGGGCGGAGCCTGTGGACCTTGTCGTGGATATTGGGACGGAACGCGGCCCTGGTTCACAGCACAGCATTCCTGGGTCCCCGCTTGGGCTGCATAGGCTACTGCTGGCTGTTCTTTTTCCATTTCGCCCTGGACTGTTTCCACTATATGCAATGCCCGCGTAATTAGATCGTTTTCCCGGACGTGTGGCCAAAACTGGACTTCGGCCAGGGAAGCCGCCAGTCTGGCTCGCAGCTCTGGTCGGAGCCCTCGTCGAAACTGGGCAACCAGTTTCTTTTCCTTGTCCATGACCGGTTCGTGAGGAAATGCCTTCACGGTCAAAACGCGTAAGGCAGCCACGAAATCGTGCGCCTGTTCGTTGGTCTGCTGGTAACGTCCATAGAACTGCTCCGCGTATTGTTCCGTTGTGACAGGAAGTGGTTCATATAGCTGCCGCAACAGGGCCACCAAGCTGTCGAAGTTGTCCGGAGGGCAAGGGCTCATTGCCTCCTTAACCTTTTCATCAAGCAGCGTCCAGAGAATCCTGTACTTGAAGGTGGAGGGAACCTCATAAACCTTCACCGTAGCCTCGAAATTAGCCAGCCAACTTGACAGCTTTATGCTGCTTTTCGATCCTTGAAAGGGTTTCATGCCCTTGAACCCTTTTAGATGTTCTCCCAATTGCTTGGCCGTACCGTAGGAGACAGCGGGTTCCGCCGCTGGCAGGTGTTGGTCGGATTGAGTCAGTCCAGGTGGTTCCCATCTGGACTCCGAAGGCGTATGATTCTGCTTTGAGTATTGCCCCGAAGTCGCCAACCGCCGTACTGGTGGGGGAGGGGTGGGTTCCCTCGAAGGGGCCCGCCGTCGTGCCGGTTCCGCAGGCGGATTAGGCCGGGCCGGAGGTGGGGATTCCCAAGAGTCATCCAAGTCAATAAGTGGGGCCTCTTCTGGTTGCCTCTGCGGTCGTGGAGGCGGCGCATTGCTGGTACTAAACGTACGGTTAGTCCGTCGTCTACCCATCTGATATGGAGGAGGCCCAGCATCTGGGTCATCCCGTGGGGTTGGCCAAAGAGCCAACATCTCCCTGCAAACCCTTGGAAAATTTTCCTCCAGTGCCTGCCACGTGACTGCCGGGAGTTCCGCCAGCCACTGAGTAAGCAAATCCCTGATGGCGTAGTATTCTGGCTCTGTAAACCGCCGCGGGTGGACTGGTTGCACCATATCCTGCAATGGGTTGGCCCTCCGAGCGGGTACCGCCGGTGGATTAGTCAAAGGAACCACCCATTTGTCCATTGGCCCTCGGGCTTTGCGGGCCTCCTTCTCTTTGGACCCTCCTTTAGCTCCCTCCTGGTTAGCTGTGGGGCTAACCAGGTTGATCTGCACCGTGCTTCTATGCGTACGTCGCGGGGGGGTAGTCGGTTCCGGGTCCCGGCGAACCGGCTTGTCCATGAAAAATGTCCCTTCGTCGTCCCAAAGCAACCCACCAGAAGGGGACTGGGACCAGTGCTGGCTTTGGCGCCTTCGAAGAAGGCTACTATCCGATCCCAGTCGAGGCCTTTGGTATTCCTGTTGTAAGCCCTGTTCAATATCATCTACAATTTGCTTCAGCCCGCGCCAGTCCGAAAATTCAGAAATCGGAGGCGGTCCTCGGTTTTGCTGGTACAGGTGAGTTGCCAGCCCATGTCCAATATGCTGTAGCTGAGTTTTGAGAGCTTCCAACTGTTCCTTAGTCTGTGCCTCCAGGGTACCTAGAGGAACAGGTTCCTTCTGTCCCTCTTGGGGGTCCATCCCAGCTCCGATTTCGTCCTGTGATGTTGACGCCCCCACTGCCTTGGAGGGTTCCTCCTCTTCTTTCTCCGCGCCAGGTGGTTTGGGGTCCTTTGATCTAGTAACCGGAGGTCGATAGCCGCCTGGATTCACGGCAGGGCCCTGACTGGTCGCTCCTCTCCCGGCACTGGTGGTCGACACCAAGCGGGTTCGCCTGGTTTCTGTAGACGACGTTCCCTTTTTGGTAGGATCCTCAGAATTTTCGGTCGGTTTCGGCATCGCTGAGAATATTTGAGATCGAGAGAGGCAAGGACAAAATGTATAAGTATACGAGGGAGAAGTACCTTACGTCAAGTAATGATACGGGTCTCTAAAAGAAATTGTACAATTAAACCTAAAAAGAAGGGGGTTAGCAAATTATACAAGCAAAATTCAAGCAAGATTAAAATGATTCTGAACAATTGGTATTAAAATGGCTAGTTAAAAGAACACAATCACAAAGAAATTACGCCAGAAAAAATACACAAAATACCCTGATTAGGAAAGTAAACCGCGCAAAAGGGCGCCACGAAATACAGAAAAACACACAAAATCCCAGACAAATACACTAGAAAAGAATATACGTATAATGGGTCAGAGCGCAGGTAATAGGCGCAATAAACCCGCATAAGATACACAAAAGTCACAAAAATCACAGCTGTACCCCCAGCAATAATACTAGAATAGCCACAAAAAATCACAGGATACGTACAAAAATTCACTGAAATTGGTCCCCGCAATACGTAAAAACACACAAAAAAAACTGGAAGAAAAGCAAGAAAAAAATTTTTCAAAAATAGTTGAGAGGTCGGGACTGGCAGCCTAATGTAATGCTAGTAGAAGGTGACCTGACTACTAAGCACTACGGGGTGGGAACTGCGCGCTAGGAAACAGCAGACCTGAAGGAGATGTTGTTCCAGTCGACCTGTAGCAACAACCTCGCCAAAAACTCTGGAACAACAGTGGCCCTAACTCAGAATTATTCAAGACAACACCGCAAAATTACGCTCAACCTAAACTCAGACTGCCAGATTTTCTATCTACCTAACTGCCTACCGAACAATAAATGCTAAGAACTTATCTACAAATGTTTGGAGACCTTCTTTAATTTTAAAACCTAGCTAAAATATCTTCACAAAATGTTCAAATTACTTTCACAGAACTCCAAGAGAAAGTAACCACACAACTTATCGCACAAATATTTAGGACAAACACTTGACAACTTACTAATTTACCCAACAGGAAATAAGAGAAATATATATTGACGACCATAAATTTCCAACAAAAACCAGAGTCACATAAATAATATAAATATGGGGAGGTTTGGCCGGAACGACCTAAACCGGGGGACGGTTAAATATAATAGAGGGGGATCAGAACAGTACAGAAAGAACACAGTATAGATAGACAGAGGCACCAGGGATCCTAGCGGAACAAGGACGGTATAAAGAAACACAGCTCAGAGGGGAAGGCTAACATGAAAAATACGTATATCTCGTGAGCAATAAAAACACCGCTTGACTAGTTGAAAGAAAACTCAAAGACTGACTACTTTTCGCTCTTGCGTCAGACCACCCCCCTAAATAGCCAATCAGAGAAGACTTATTGATTTCGAAAGACTCCTGTAAGAATTTGATTGGGTAAAGGTTCCTATCTAGTTTTGCTAATGGGGCAAGCGCCGCCTAGCGGCCAGACATGCTGAATAAAAGCCAGACAACCCAAATAAAATCACACCCTAAGACACACGTGAATTTCACAAGCAAGGACACACTCTCCTAAAACAACTCATACACACACTTCTATTTATAAGTCAGACACACTAAAAATACCCACCCATTACAACGGGAGTGCTAAATGTCACTAATATCACTCCCATGATTGATCCATGCCTCGAAAATTTGTGAGAGAAAAACATAAAATTTATTTTTTGTGAGCCCTCTGTTTTTTTGTCTTTGTTCTTTTTTGTGCGAAAAAAATTAACTTCAAAATTTCAAAATAAAAGTACATTGGTTACCGGTCAATGCAAGCCACAGCTAGCTAACCTATGGCTTGTCAACTGTCAATTCAAATTCTAAATTTTTTCTGGTGAACGTGAGCGAGCGCGAGCGGAATCAGCAGAGCCGAGTAAACCAGCCCTCTACTCTGAGTCATAGGGGTTACGGAGATTGGGGGTGGGTGTATGGGCCCCCCATACTTTTTGGGGGGTCTTCTAGCGACCCCTCTGAACCTCCACACTCCCCCTAAGTTTTTTCAATTTTTATGCTAACAATCGCATTTTCAGCCATTAGTTTTGGCATCTGGGATGGGATCCCATGGGATTCCATGGGATCCCATGGGATGGGATGGGATGGGATTGTAAACTCATCCCATGTGGGATCAGTGGGATTTTGTGGGATCATTTTGCCTACAATGCCTTCAAACACCGTTTCCAAATTTTGAAAAAGTGCAATATTTTGGTAAATTTGGCATAAAAATGTCTGTTCAATTTCATGATTGGCGTTTTGATGACTACGAGCAAAGCAAAGCATAGAGCTCTTTAAGGTGCTGGTATCGCTTTGCGTAAATGTAATCTTACAGGCTCCATCGTTATTGATACACGTGATTGGCTGATATAAATGGAAAAGGGTCACCGAAATGAACATTTTAGCTTCTACGACCTTTGAGCTATGTTAAACTTGCAGTTAAGGGGGGTCCATCATGAAAAATTCTTAGATCACGGATTTCGTTCATTTTCGCACATAAGCTAACCACATATCAAGTTCAAATTTTGAGTTCTTCGTTCAGTTCTCCCATCAACCCATCAACTGTGTGCAATTTGAATATGAGCGAGTACGAGAGTTTTGCAGACAGTTGAAGCAAATTTTCGCAAGTGAGTCAACTTTTATAAAATGAATAAATATGTTGAAATGCAAAAATATGCAATTTTGCAATATAGCCTGGTCGCAAAATGCCTCTCTGTAAAAATCTGCAACTAGGAAATCTGCAACTAGTGGTGTAACTTAGCAAACTAAAAACCTTGTGCTTAACTTTTTCATTCATTATTTTTGATTTGGAAAGATAGCCAATCTGTTTGCTACCGGAAAGAAAAAAGCTAGGAAGAAAAACACAACTCAAAAAGAAACGTGTAAAAATCGTGTAACTTTGCTACAAAACGTTTGAAATTCGTGTAAAATAAATCGTTTACACAAATTTATTTTTGACACGCTTCCTTAGAGTTTTAAAACTATACAAATGTTACCCACAATCTTACATCAGTTTCGAGTTTTTTGGCGCCGAATTATAATCGACACTTTTTCGATTTCCTATTTCGAAACAGCAGACCTCTGCTTGGAGGTGAATTTTTTCCTTAGTGCCAGACACGACCCCTGTTGCTTTCGTGATGAGGAGCAGTACTATATCAAATTTTGCACTGGGTTCACGGTATGGCACTGAATAATTGCATATCGCAATTAACCAAGGCGTAGGCAAGGAATAGGCTAAGGGGAATTTTCTCAAAAACAGGAAGAGATGAGACTTAAATTTTATATTATTTTATTTCTTTTATTTTAATTTTACACAACCTTTGAGATATCTCTTGTGTTGTGTGGTCAAATCAGTATAAGTGAAAAATGATTTTGGGGTTAAAAACTACCATTTTGGAGGAAATCAGTTTTGTAAAATCCAAATGCACTGCCAAATCTTACGGAGTTTGGAATTATTTATACTCAATTTATACAATCTAATTGCATATTTTATTAATGCCTTAGCGGGAGTTCGTTGCTTTAAGCTAGAGATTTGGCCGACAAACGTATATATTTGGCAAAATTGCGATCATTTTATTTTAAACATCAATTTCTCAAAAACTACCCCATGGATTCGCGTAACCTATGGCAGAAAAAAAGAAAAAAGACCTGTTGAGCCAAATCCATAAAATTTCCCTCGACCGACATGTCCTTCATATGATGGCTCGGAAAAATTTTGCCCCATTTTATAATTTTGAAAAATCGATACTCAAAGTTTGATGTCTATATTTAGTTAGTATGTCAAAAAATTTTGCTGGTTTTTTGCAAATTTTGCTTTTTTCGTGTTTACTGATTATAAGCTTTAAAGCGTGTGTCAAATTTTCCCACTCGCAAAATTGCGAAAGTTTATTGCGTTTCAAAATTCCCCTCACAAAAGGATACCACCACAGTAAGATTTTACGACAATATTAAAATTTCAATGCTACAGCGATTGCACGGTCAAATACCGCAAGTGGGATTATATGGGATTGGAAAAAGCTAGTTTGGACAAATGGGATGGGACGGCGAATTTGAAAATCTGGTGGGATGGGATGGGATGGGATCAGAGAATTCGTCCCATTTGCCAACTCTGCTCAGCACTAATCATTGACAGTCTTTCGACACCTGCGAATCCGTCTGGGGAGCGAAACTCAACGGGCCTTTTACCTAGCTGTCCCGTTACAACATAATTAATGAAAATTAACGCTAGCTCAAAGCAGCCCAACTTTAATCAAACTTCATCCTTAGCCATTTCCCCTTAAATTCATGTCTTAACTATGGCACATATATACTCACAAAACAATGATTAATATGGTCAAAACTATTCATTCCAGCACATTTTCCATTCCATCTCCATTGTCCAGCAGAATCCAAAAACGAAACTTCATAATAAGCGAAAACAGTTCATCACACGATTAAAGCTTTTCAGTTATTTTTGAAAACCGCTTATCACTCGGATAGTTTGCTTAAAGACATCGTTTTGGTTATGTAGTGGCATAAATCGCACTCATTGGTTGGCACGCCTGCCGGCTTCAATGGAACCATGAAGATGATGTTTTACTAAGCAAATTCATAAGACAAAAACCCATTTATATTAGATATGCACTGAAGCAGAATTTGAGCCGAGACTACTTTAGATAAGCATAGACTTATATTTACCGTATTCTCGCCGCAGGGTTTTTTTTTGGTTTTCGGATTTGCGTCAACCTTGCGTCCCGCTAAATTTCAGTTGCGTCCCGTTAAGAAATTTTGCGTCCAGCATAACATTATTGTTTTAGCATTTTTTTAGTGCAAAAATTGTTTTATTTATTAAAATTTCGATAATTTCTTTAGTATAAAATTAATTAATCGTATGAGTCAAGTAGAAAGTTGATCCTGCCTAATAGCAATGCACTATTGCAAGATGCGTATAGATGTGTCCAACATACACGACGGGGGGTCTGGGGGGCGGAGCCCCCGAAGTTGAAGAAATTTTTTCCAATTACAGTAAAATCCGTAATGGAAATGTTTAAAAAAGATTAATTTGGCATCTATTGCATCTTAAGCGCACATGGTGGCTAATTTTTGATACTAGTGGTACATTCCGATGTTTATTGTTTAAAAAATTAATGAAACAGTTATTACGTAAATTAATATCATTGAGAAGAAAGGTAGCATGTATTGAAACATAAATCCTGTTTTGAAAACTTATACTGATCCCTGAAAAGGTTATTGGAAATAAGAAGGGGGGGGGGTCTGGGGGCGGAGCCCCCAAACTGGAGAATTTTTTGCAAATTACGAATTTATTCGTTCAATGGAAACGTTTAAAAAGATTAATTTGGCATCTGTTAAATTTAACCAAAGCATCTAGCGCTAATGCATTTCTTGTGTAAATTGCATCTGTAAATTTTTGAATTTTGAATAAAGTCAGTATATATCAATAAACAAAAAATATGTATGCGATGCTTACTTAGTGCAGTATTGTTCAAACCAAACACAGTGAAGCCTTAACGTTGGTTACGATTGATTAAAGTTAAATTTATCGTAAATTTTTCATAGACAGACAACTTGTTGTCATATTGTTGAAAATTTTAGAAAAATGGTAGTATTGCAATGCAATATATATTTCAAATTGCTATTTGTGTATGCTTTGTGAAAAACGTTTTTAGAAGAATTATATGCTTTAAATCAACCAAATTAATTGGATATTCTGCAAATTTCGTTACAAATATTGTTAATTTCGGGATTAATCCATGAGGTAAAAAATATTTTTAAAATAAAAAAAATTGAGTTTAAAAACTTTGCTAATGCAATTGTGTATACTGAATCTTTAAATTCTTGAATATTGAATGAAATCATATCAAGAAACAAACAGCGTGTACCAGTTTTTTAAGGGATAAACAGCTAAGCCTTTGTAAGTTTAACGAGGATTACGATAGATTATGGCTGAATTCTTCGCAAGACGCAAAATGCTTATTGATAAGCTTTTTGCAGTTGAAAAGTTTAGAACAATGTAGCTTGCATTTTTTGACATTACCGTTTGTGCATTCTTGCGAAAATGTTTTTAAGAAAACTATTCCTAGAAACATTGAATGATCCCAAAATTTGGATATTCAGCTGCGGCTACAAATTTTATTAATGCTGGGGTTTGATCTATTACGTATGGATACGGGTGAATATATAACAACTCAACAAGTACTGACACATGACTACATGAGTACTTGTTGTGTTGTTATAATATAATACAGTACATGGGCATTCGATGCCATAGTGGAAAACACCAGGGGGTCTGGGGGGCGGAGCCCCCCAGAAACCGAGAAAATTTTTGGAAAATAAGGAAAAATTGTTAATGGAAACATTAAAAGTTTTCACTCTTACAAAACTGAATTTTCTCCCGAAATAATGTTGCGTCTAGCTTGCGTCCCGTTAAAATTTCATTGCGTCTAGATAAGAAACTTTGCGTCCAGACGCACTTCTGGACGCAAAAAAAACCCTGTTCTCGCGCTTAAGGGAACACCCACTTAAGAGAACATGTTCTCTTAAGTGAACGTGTTCCCTTAAGTGAAATTGGAAAAATACAGATACACAAATAGAGTAACTGCTGTTGAGTTTTAAAATTCTTAAGATTTGACACAGTAATGGTGAATCTTTAGTTCTTTCCAAGAAAAATGAGTCATTTTCTACCATATAAATGACCACATCAATTATACAAAATAAATAAGTAAAGCCTATGATTGCTTTTTAGCGATACTGCACATTTACTTAAGGGAACATGTTCTCTTAGGTGAGCGTGTTCTCTTAAGTGAAATCAGAAAATTTTCCGATTTTGCCCGTATTTCACTTAAGAGAACATGTTCTCTTAAGGTGCTGGTTCGGGTATTTGCAGCAAATTTTATGTGATTTGCTGTGACTGTAATTTGCTCAATTTTTGGAGTTAAACAATAAATTTTATATCATTTTAACGCCCGATTGCACCAAATGTTTCTACGTAAAATCTAATTATCTTAAAATCTTATTAGCTAGAAAGATTTTAATATTAAACACATTTTCCATTGCACCAAAATGTTTTTGCGTAAAATCTTTTTAACTTCTATGTAAAATCTATTTTACTAAAATCTAATTAAGGGTCACGTGACTAATACAGCCTATCAGACACAGGGAGGCAGCTTTGAAGTAGTAGCTCTGTCCAATGATAAAATACATATGTCACGACAGTGTGAAACTGCTTAAAATATAATTATCCGTGTTTTCAAAACTTAATTTCTTCTCTTTACATTCTTAGTTAGGTTAGCTAAGGTTAGCCTTAGCTTGACTGTCAGAAACGCTTCGATTTTGCTTATTTGATGGTAACAGATTGTGGGAACCTACTGTTCTTATCACTAACTGTTATGAATGCAGCCTTTTTCAGGATTTCATTTAATAAGCTATTACATCAACCAAAAATTGTTTCTGTGCAAACTTATACAAGGAAACGAATCTCTCCAAATTTTGAATTTATTAGATTTCTTATTTGTATATAAATACACAAACTAAATTAATCGCTCAAGAAAAATAATGGAGAAAAATAAATACAACGAAAACTCCCTGAAAATTAGTACAAATTGCTAGATTTTCACGTTAAACAGATTTTAAACATAGTATGAGGCATGTTTAAAATCTAATTAAGTTTCAATAGGTAATCAGATTTTAAATAGATTTTAAATATATTTAAGTTGGTGCAATGCTCTGTTCACTTAAATATATTTAAGATCTGATTAAAATCTAATTTAGCTAATTAGATTGTAAGCACATTTGGTGCAATCGGGTGTAAAGCTTAGAATGTGCTTGTTATAACTAGCTGCAGTATAGCTGTCTCATTTCAACTCTTCGGCTTGAACAACATGATATTTGAACAACGACT
Organism: Trissonchulus latispiculum; assembly: GCA_030248195.1. Lineage (NCBI taxonomy): Eukaryota > Metazoa > Nematoda > Enoplea > Enoplida > Ironidae > Trissonchulus > Trissonchulus latispiculum. The sequence continues at coordinate 16,266 of JASAND010015732.1, forward strand.
TGCAATAACATGAAAACAATTTTTGAACATGGATTTCTCGAAGTGTGGGAAAGCTAACGAAAAGCGACCAGTTCAGGCTTCAAAAGAAACGTCTTCCCGAGGGCTATTTTTTCTGAAATTGTTTAACGAGTAAAGAAGCTCAAGATTTTGAGAAAAAAGTAAATTTTTTCCGATTTTCGTCAAAATTTTCAAGTTTGGACGCTTATTTCTCTCGAACTGAAAGTCAAAATCGAAGAAAACTCTTAAGAGCAAAGTTGTAGGTCTTGGTGAGTGGATTCAAATGACTATAAGTTCATCCATGTAGGGTGGTCACAGTGCAAGTTATGGCGGAATAAAGCTAATTTTTTCAAAACTCAAATTTTCAAGCCGCGACTTTTCTAACATGTTTTATAGGGTAAATAATGTAATTGCAGCAAATTTGAATAAATTTCAACGACAATTGCGCTTTTAAAGCCCAAAAATACACGAACCCGAACCAGCACCTTAAGCGCGAGAATACGGTAGTTATTACATTTCGTTTCTCTTGTCTGGCCAGACCCGGTGCCTTTTTGCAACGTAATCTAAATTCAATCCGAAATGTGAAATTACACCGATGAAAGAAGATTGTGGCACTTTACGTGACCGGCCCCAAAACGTATTTGACCTTGTCCAATGACTGTGGAACCGGGAGGTTGGACGTAGGTGCCCATCTGAATAGGGCCTATTCGGACAACAATTGCTATGCGCTGTGGAGTTTTCAAAATTAATTCACGCTAAATAGGGTCAACAAGAGTCTATAATTGTATTATTAAGAAAAGTAATCCACTAGAGGGCTTCTCTTCTTGGCATTGCAAAACCGTGCTTCATCCACAATACGCGACTCGTTTGGTGGTAGGTCGACATGTTCGACAGCGCATACACACCCCTCCTGTTTGGAGGGTAGGATGGAAAAAAGGTGCCCGTTTGCGGATTGGGCCCCCGGAACAGGGACCCTTTTTAAAAAAATGCTGAACTACCGAAATCCTTTGCCCTGCCACACCAAGCGGGGTGGGGACTTCTGCAATTTGCTTGGCTGTTGACTGCCCCTCACTAAGCGAGGAGAGGGTACGTTGTGTCTACCCCCCTCCAAACGGGGGAACATTCTGGTCATAACACTGCTACGTTATGCTGAGAAAAGATCCCTTCTAGTGGATAACTCTTCTTCTTCTTCTTCTTATATATATGAGAACTATGAACTCTTGGCAGGGTTTTACTCGGACCATGAATCGGGCTTGCCCGAAAAATAAATGTACCGGCCACTACTGCTGGGCCGACCCGAGTCGGGCGTTTGGAATGCTTGTGCCTTTACGGATACAAGGTTTGATCGTTGCTTGCCAGGAAACAATTTTCACTGTATTTTTCACCAATTTTCAATTTCAATTTCAACAATTTTCACTTTACGCTGATGCAGTACTAGCTAGCATCACCTCGTGTCGTCTCAAATCAAGTGTATTTGGGTGTAGTGTTCTTTTGCTGCAATTTTTTTGGCAGTAAAGCCTAGCCTGTCTGAAGAAGATAATCCTATATACATCAAAGAAGACTTAATGAATTACAAAAAAATTTAAAATAAAAGTGAGTTTCACAACTACCGCTTTTTTCCAAGCATTCCTGTCCTTCTAAGTCTATTTTTAGTTTACCAGTATAATGAAGGTGCCCGATGGTACCTGATGATGAAGGTACCAAACTGATCGATAATTTTTGGATTTACATAGTGTTTCCGCTTCAAGCTCCAAAGGAGAGAGTGGGGCTTAGGATTATCTTATGTCATTGAATTCCTTCTGTCAGATGTGATTATTTGGGCAGGTCGCGTAAGTTGGGCGTCGTCTTCTTGGTCATATCGCCACCAGTAAAATCTAACATCGTACACTTGCTTGCCGGGCACGGAGCAAGTTCGAACTGCTCGGACAATTCGCCCCGCCCCGGCTGCGAATCGGTCCGGGCGAGAAGAGCCCTGAATCGGCTGGACCGGGCCTGGACCGAAGAAACAGAAAAACCTGAGTCCTCATCGAGAAACATCTTACCGGCATAACCCAAGTGTTCAGTATACGGATTAAAACTGACATTACCACCGCTGCTGTTTGCAAATTATCCTAAAACATTTGCTTTCCACTCCTTCCCTTAACTCTTACTCTAACAACAAAATGTTTTTAATACAAAATTCTGTACACAACTGCAAATTACAAATTTCGGAACAACAAATTTTGTACGTGGAACCGGAAGCTAGAACCGGAACCGGTACCCTAGAACCAGTTTGGAAAATTGGAACCGGCCCCACCTCTAGCTGATGCCTTTCGGTTGTTTTTGTTAGGCTGATTTGTTTTTGACCAATCACACAAAGCCAGATTGCCAGAGCCAAACGAGTCAAGCTAAAGCAGCCCCCGACCAGACCAAGTGGTAAGTGCCGGGCTGTTTTGCCCGTGCTCATTTCTAGTAGTCATGTTGGCCAGACGGTCGGCAGGGTTGGAACTTGGAAGTCACGGTCTAGCCATCCAAGTCACCAAGACCGAACTTTTTTGGAAACATCAAATTTCTAATAAATCTAACGAGTTAAGGAAACCGTATCTTTGTGTTGAAGCTCCTAATACTGATCCAAATGTCAATAATAGTATGAGCTAAGTCTCTTTCGACTTCAATTTTGCAAATCCTAGTCACGCTTACCCAACTACATGTAGAACAAGACTAATACCAAGAGTACATAATAGAATAAGAGTATGAAACTCTTACACTACCAAGTGTTAAACATGCTTGACATGCTCGGTTCATTAACTCGACACCCCCTCCGAGAGTTTCGGGGGGTCCCACTTAGCACAATTAAGTGCTTTCATATAAACGCGTGTCTGCTCGCTGATTCGCTAATTAGCTTAGGCTTACCAGTTGGCGTTTAATTAGTAATTTTTAATTAATTAATTATAACTTTAACTAGGTTAACGTAATTAAAAAACTAATTCGACAACTTTGTAGCATTTTTTGCTCTTTCTAATGATCTAAAAATTGTTGCGCACTACATTCTACGAATTTTTGCTTTGTGCAACAATTTTTATACCATTAGAAAGAGAAGAAAAAATGCTGAAGTTGTCGAAAGTTTTTCAATTACGCTAACTAATTAAAGTTATAATTCGCGACCTTTATGGCAAAAAACCCTAACTAGACCAAATGGTCAATTTTCACTTTTTTGCAGAATTGGTTAGCTTGCGTCCTATATTTCATTTTGGCAAAAAGACCTAACTGAAATTCGCTATAATAAAATCTCCAGAGCCGTTTGTCATTTAAACATAACTTACGAATTGTTGTCTCAGAAGCAGGCAGGCATACTGACCTAAGTCACTTTAGACATTTTGCCAAAAAGTTTTTCACAATTTCCATTTTGGCCTAAGTCACTTAGATCTTTTTGCCACGTCATTTTTGTGTTTAATAAGTACATAAAGCTGTTCAAATATGTATAGCGGTGTGTAAATAGGGTTGGTATGTACTAACAAGAGTACATAATAACTAAGAGTGTGGCAAGCGTCACACTCTTAGTTATCAAGCAGAAAACATCATCTGCACAATAACGGCCTACCCCCCCCCCACAACTGAGTACCTAGTGACCCCCCCTACAACTGAGTACCAGGTACACAATTGTGTAGCAGCACTCGCTTGTATGTCTACATGTTGAAGCTCAAAAGTGGCCAGCTGCTGATACAATGTTTTTGGCTTCAACATGTAAACATACAAGCGACTGCTGGTACACAATTGAGTACCTGGTACTCAGTTGTGGGGGGGTAGGCCGTTATAGTGCAGATGATGTTTTCTGCTTGATAACTAAGAGTGTGACGCTTGTCACTCTCTTAGTTATTATGTACTCTTGGTACTAAGTAGCATGCCGCCACAACTAAATCATTGAACAATTCTATGAAAAGAGCGACCAGGATCCAGATTATCCAGGATCCAGTGCCAGCAAGCTACGGGTGAACTGCTCTGATGGTGACGCTAATGTTACAAGGTCTGTGACTTGGTGGCCGAGTGATTAAGGTATTTGACTTCGAGTCCGATAGTGCGAAGTTCGAATTCCCACTGCCACAAGGGCTTCCCAAGTCCCACTGTATATGGAAATAAGCACAATGTTAGCGCCAAGTGCTATAGTCAACCCAGCAATCAATCCTTATATAATTGGTCGATAAACGAGCACCATTACTTCTTAAAGGCAGGCCTCGGACATGACGCTTTTGGAAAAGTAGGGGAAAAGTAGGAACAATTTTTCAAAAAAGTAGGAACAAAAAATAGGAATTATAACAAAAAGTAGGAATTTTCAGGCTTCATAATCGATTTTGCAGGCAAGTTATCTAATTTTGTCTTCAACAAAACGTCATTATGTAGATTTTCCGTAAGGCCCAATCAATTCTTCATTTGTCTTGAAGCCTTTAAAAACGATCATGTAAGTGTCTACAAGTTGAAGTCGTGATCCCCAGTTTCGGCGATAGTGATGATCTAACGGCCTGAAATTTTGAATACAAGTAGGCAAAGTCCGTGTACCCCACCGGCCCACGATACAAAATGTGACCTATCGAGCGAATTTTGGATATGGCATTTATACCTTCCTCTACAAAATTAAAACCTTATATTTGAAGAGTTGCAGAAACATTTCGATAGCGTTTAGCAACTTGCTAATTTCTACGAGAATGAGAGTAACCGCCATATCTTAACGGGACGTCAAATTCGCGGACCACCGACCGAAAGTTAGTTTTGTTTTAGCGAACCTGATCTAAAGTAATCTATATACATAATTTCAAACGATTTACGCAGCATTTAACAAAAAATGCGATTGTTTAGCTTCTTCGGTGCTTTTAACAACGAAGCGTCGTGAGTCCGAGCTGGCTTTTTCTACAGGGTTGGCCCCAGGAACAGGTTCCCTCAGAGTCGCCCTCCCTCCTCCCAGAACCCAAGTGTGCCGAGAAAACAATGGTTTTGATGGTAAAACTTCAAAAATGTTTTTTTAGGTTTTTTAAATGTTCCTTAGCTATTTCAAGCTTAAAATTAGGTTAAATATTGCATAATTTTTAGCTCAACGGAAAAATTAATTAGTCGAGCATTTTTTGAAAAACTTAACGTCCCCCAAAAAATTTGTGCCAAGGAAAAAGTCAGCGGAGGTCCGAATTCTTAAGATTTCGGTGCTACATGACTTTCTTTCTTTCTGGGCTGTGTCAAGTAAACAGCTCAAAATTGCATTTAAAGTTGGCAATTCGTTGCTAGTCAAAACCTGAGTTTAGTAAAGTTTTGTACAGGAGTTTTCGAGGACGCAGAATATAAATCTGAAACTGTAACGCAAGAGGCTGACTAACGGTCAACCTTTTCGTTATTCTCATTATTACGAAATCAATCTACTTAGCTACTAGTTGGCTTGCCTAGTCAGCAAGCATTCCTCCACGTGTCATGTAGCTCCACCTATAGGATAGGTTTGGATTGGGTGGGGACCCCTCTTGGAGCTACATGATTGGGACACCCCAGATAGAGGGCGCTTCTCTTGGGAGGGGGTTTCTCCGTCAAACTTCTCCCCCTTTCAGTTGTGGGTTTTCCCTTGTACAGTACAGACGTTTCTCTCTCTATGCTCTCCCTATCTCCTGTGTACAGTTTCTCCCCCTGTATATTATCAGTGGGCCTATTATTTGGTACGTTAGCGGGGCTTCGCCCTTTATAAATTGGCGAGTCTGTGTGTGTGTACTTGTTTGTTTCTTTTATAACTGTACGTATTTGTTAGGCTTTGCCCCCCCCCTAAATTTATATACTAGTTATTTCTATTTCTGCTATATTTCCATAAATGCTTGTTGTACTCATTAAATATCTCTACTAGCTTTGTGTACTTTCGGTAGGTAATTACTGAGCTCCTAGGTTAGTTTAGTGTTATTTCTGAGGTGAGCGGGTGTCACCTACTCACTAGGGCTATATATTTGGCGAGGCTTCTGCCGGCTCCTGCGCGGTTGGTGTGTTATTCACTTGTGCCACGGTCTCCTCGCTTGAGTTGCTCTCGCGGGGTAACGGTATTATTGTGTTAGGCTAGTTTCACTCTGGTACCGGTACAAAACTCCTTTCTGATCATACATTTTGATAGCTTGTAGGGTAAAACAGAGTAATAAGGGACACCTGGTAATAAGGGACAAAGTTTTGGTTTTTGCCTCGTTCAAACGACATGGGTCAACTAAGTACTTCTAATTAGGTATTAGATAAAAGCCCTGTTTCCCCTCTATCGAATGACGTCTCGACATCGAGATAAATGTTATCCAAGCAAAAGATATAAATAAATATTTAAAAGCGGTCGTTTTCTTCTTTCTCAGAGCGTCCCGTTTTTCCAAATTTCGAAAATTTTAATTTGTGCAACTGTACTCATTTTTGCGATTTATACTGCAACCCTGGCATCATTTAAAAGAGCAAAATGCGTAGAATATTGTAGCGTCGCTCTTTTTTGAGAATTTTGTTTTTCCTGGTTTTTTGGTCAACTTTGCAAGATGTCCTTTTCCAGATAATAAGGGACAGCAGTTTCGGCTATTAAGGGACACTAGAGGGATAAGTAGGGACAATTCCGGGTATTAAGGGACAGCGTTAAATTGTAATTTTTTATGCCTTCGATATTTTCGGAAATGCTGAACATTTTTCCTTCTTGAACCACATGTTGAAAATATTTCCTTCGACCTGTACAGGCTTTTTAAAGTCATGAGATCAAAGAAACTTGCCGCCTCTAAGCTAATATCGTGTATATTAACGGTTAGGGCAGCGCTCATTAGCTAATCTCATGTGTAATTTTGAGCTATTACAAAGTCAGGGGCTAAGGTGTAACAAAGATTAGTGGTTAATCCCTATTTCGCTTAAAATGATAAAAGGCGGCAGGTTTCTTTGATCTTCCAATTTTAAAACTGCTATACTGAACGCAGGAGACATTTTCAAAGGTTAGTGCAATGACAAAAAATGTTCAGCATCTTCAGTTCTACAAGAAAACAGAACTTTTAAAAATTTTTGAAGTTGTTGAGTCTCAAACAGCATCTAGTCTAAGTTTTACCACATTAGACTGATTTTTAAATAATTCTGTTTTTTGCTTACTTGGCGAAAGTTGCATGCAGTATTGCCAATTCTATCTTGACACACAAAATCCTATGCTGTCCCTTAATACCCAGACCTGTCCCTTATTATCCTTGATGGTGTCCCTAAAAACCCCGTTTTGCTAACAATATCAATCTTTTGCAAATTTATTGATATATTCAAAGGAATTTTTAGTTGAGCAAAATAAGAATGGTACAAATACATTTAGAACAAATTAAGCTTTCATTTGATGTATAAATCATGGAATTTTGTTGAGTATTAAAGCAGATTCAATTGTTTAAAGTTGCATCTTAATAAAATCTCATAAAATGCGAAGCGTTTTTAGCGTTTTTGTCCCTTATTACCCCGTTTTACCCGATACAACAGTGCACTCACGTAAGCTTGCATCCTAATTTAAAACCTTAGCTTATAGAAAGCTAACCAAAAGCTTAATCAACAGACAGACAGCAACCGTGTTCTATCTACCGAAAACCAACTCAATTTACAGCAAAATCAATCTGAAGTTAAATTTTTCAGTTCCACTGGTCCTGCAAATCTGAAAAAATCTAATTTATTGAAACCGAAAAGTGTGCGATGTTTGAACGCAGCCCGGTCGAAAACAGACCCACACCAAATGTTGTCAAGTTAATAGGAATCTGGACCTGGAACGTACGCAGTTTAAATAAGATCCCACTTTGCTAAGCTAACGTGTCCAAGCCAATGGCACTCTGCCGTAAGATTGAAATCTGAATTTTACCACAGAAACTGGCAAAACCGACGAAATTTAGTCAAATTGGGATTGATGCTGCAAATTTTTTTGTTCGATTATCTCCCTTATTGTAAGGAATATAGCAAAACAAGTTGCAGATTATTTCCAAAAAACAAAAAGTCAGCGAGTTTTTGGACAATTTTCTGTCAAATCAGGCCGATTTCGTCTTTCACAGGAAAAAAGTAGGAAAAGTAGGAACTGTCCGAGCACTGTAAAGGTAAGAGTTCGTGTGGGGCGTAAAGCCTTAACCCTTTAATGCCTGAATTTCCTCCGGACCAACGGCTGAAAATGACCGATTTAACATTTTTGGCTGCCAGTTTTTACTGGGAGCCCGTAGAGAGACGGGACTACCGCCAATCGATAGAGAATTGATTGCTCTACATTTCGTATGTAAGCATTGGATGGTCCCCGATGCACCCAGAAAAAGTTAGAAGCCGTCAAAGTCGGAAAAAGTGCGAATTTTTGATAAACTTCCGGTGCAGAAAATCAACTAATTGATTTCCATGAGCAAGAGTTGATTCTGAGACAGAATAAACTCTACGTTATTTTAATGCTCAAAATCTCCCCTATCACCTGATGAAACGGTTTTTCCGCCGACGAACTACCGCCGGCTCTGGATTCGTTTGAAAGCATTGCTCGAACAAGGCTTGAAATCATCGACATTTTGATTGCCGGCGGAATGCTATAGAATCTCGAATTTTCAAGCAGGTGTGGAAATAATTTTTGAAATTATTGTGGACGCGTTGAAGAAAAAAGGAGCAAGTTTCCAGACTGCCAACCGACAACTGGACCCTGTCCCAAAAATAAGATGACGAAAATCGCCACTTGGGCCATATGGCCCTTCCCGGCATTAAAGGGTTAAACAAAGTGACGGCCTCCTGGCGCTGTGACTGTCTTCCAGGATGAGCACTGGCTCCATTGCCCCTGAAGCAGGAATGGGCTATGGACTGGACTTATTTTCGAAGGAGCATCTTCACATCCTTAATGTACAACCTAATTACCTAACCTAATGGTGCATACGACCTCCACTCCACAGACTGTACAAGACCAGTTTCGATTATAGCTGATGCGCCCAATGTGCGTCACCTTTTTGTCCACGCATAAAGTATGTTCACTTCAGCAAACTATATATAACTTTTGATTGACTAAACTTTTTAAAATGAAACTTTGTCAAAGCCTCAAACACATCTATTTCTACATTTCTTTAAAATTTCACAATATTAGGCACAATATATCGTCACTTATAGATCTTTATTTGCCAAAAGCAGTTTTTCGCTGGCAAAGCTTTTGTGCCTAAAGTGCGTCGGGCACGACCTAAAGTGCGTCATCTCGAAGTTCCTATGATTTGCATTAGAAAACCAACTTTTAAAACGCTGTATCCCCCGTTTCCTGCAATTTTACGCTATGAAAATTTTTTATAAAGTACTTGGCTTGTATGTAAACAATATACATAAAAATCAACAAATTTTGCGACCATCGAAAAATTGTGAAAATGAGACTGTAATGTTATTTTAAGCGAATTTGAGTTGCAAATGAAGCTTTAACAAATTATAAAATGTAATTTTGTGATTTGAAACACGAAACAACAAATTTTGGTAACAAATAAAATGTCTAAAAAAACAATAAATTTGGTATTAAATTGCTCAGAGTTATTCGTAAGAACATGTCTGAGTGCTTGTTTTTTATTAAATTAAGTTATACAATCAGTGTTCTTCTTTATTTGAAGCAAATTTACATGTAAAAGATACAAACAAAAACTTAATTCAGAGTGACGCACTTTAGGTACTTTTCACCGGTTTGAGTAAAATCAGAATTTCTCAGTTCTAGTAAGATGAAATCGGGAATTGTTTATATTTTTGGAATCAGCAGATTCCAACGAATAATTTCATAGCTAAACATTAGGCGTTTTTAAATATATATTAAGGATTTTAGGCGCAGAAGATCGAGTTTGGGACATTGCTTAAAAATTGCCGGACACGCGAATTTTATTTAAGGACCATTGAATTCTGTAGCTCAGTATATTATCAACAAATTTTTGATAAATAATTTTTACATCACTGTATACAGCTTGAATAGGCCTACTCAGAAATGTAAAAATTGTGGGTCATCTCTTAGTATGTGGCGCATGAGACCAGTTTAAACGACGCACTTTGGGGTATGACGCAGATTGGGCGCATTTACTATATGTGGGACTCATAACTAGAGCAATGAGGACATTATTTTTGAAGAAACTGTGTGCGACACAACTTAAAAACATATGTAGATATAAAAATTCAATTTCTAGGTATAGAGGCCAACGTGTCTAAAGTCTTTGCCAAATTATTGAGAAGTCAAGGAATCTAGTCTATGTAAAAAGTGTGGCGTCACATAATGCCAAAGGAGAGGACTCTTGGGAACTTCATGCCAAGTGGTTGGCTTGATATGTATAATCGACGTTGAGTGCTGACCTGAGATAGTATCAGGGTTGGGAGTCGGCCTCGCCGAAAAGCCGAGACTTGGCCAGTCTAGGACTCGGTCTCGCTCATCGAACGTCTCGGTTTTTTGGACCGAGACTGGAAATTTTTTAGACATTTCAGCAAAAATTTTAAATAAAAGTTTTGAAAAATAACGATGTGAGGAAGCCGTATATTTATGTGCTAAAGCCCCTAATACAGAGCCTAAAACTTCAAAAACTGCAAGAAACTAAGTTTAAGCCTAAATTCTCGATCTCACCAACCCTGCCCCTTGTCACATTGCAACTCACTACGTGCAGTTATGTAAAAAACTGTAACTGTAGAGTTCATGAAGTCTGAAATTGTTACTAGAGAAACTCAAACTAAAGATTTAAAACTTAAGCAAGTTCATGGTCTTGGCTGCAGTATTTTTCACTCAGTCACTAAGTAAACTAGAGAGCAGTTTAGAGGAATCAGTCTAGCGCAGTATATTTGTAGTTTATTTATAAAAGCAGTGTTCCGAGATAGCATAGGTCAATTTCCCTGCAAATGAGGTATATATAGTCTGAAATGAATTTGGCAAAATAACCTAAGTGTCATTAAAATATAATTAATTAGTTAATAAATTGTGAAGACGGGTTGAGTAGAAATTTTATCGTGGCTTTCGTTATCTGCGAAAACCACTTATTGCAGTCGTTTTTAACTATGTCGGTAGAAGCCGTTGAAAAGTTTCAAAATCTTTAATCGTCCATAACTTTTTAATTTGAAATTTCACTTAGTATTTTGCCATAAAGGTCGCGAATTGATTAAATAAAAATTACTAATAAAATGCCTACGGTAAGCCTAAGCTAATTAGCGAATCAGCGAGCAGACACGCGTTTATATGAAAGCACGTAATTAGTGCTAAGTGGGGACCCCCCGAAACTCTCGGAGGGGGTCCCGAGTTAGCGAACCGAGCATATAGAGCATGTTTAACACATAGTAGCGTAAATTTCACTCTTATTCTATTATGTATTCTTGCTAATACTAAAACAGATTTATTCATAGAGTAGAAAAGGTTAAAAAAGAACAAAAATGAAAGACATTTACACAAATGCACAAAAATTAGAATTCATCATTCAAATTCATCATTCAGCCAGATGGAAAATGCTTTACTTGATCCTTTTGTTGGCAGTGCAGATACTGCACTGATTAACCTGAAATAATCAGCAGAAGAAAAGATACTGGATCAGGTAACAAGTAAAAAAATGTTTCACAGAAAAGAGCTTAATATGAACAGAGAGTGCTAGAAAGCAAGGCCGCATCCAGGAGGTAGTGTTGTTTCAGCAGCTGAAACTGAAACCTAGTTTCAGCTTGTATATGTTTCAGTTTCAGTTGCTGAAACTGAAACTGAAACCATAACAGGTTTGGAGCTGAAACTGAAACTGAAACTTAGTCGAACTGAGAACTGAAACTGAAACTGAAATTAAAATAACTTTTGAGCTGAAACTGAAACTGAAATTGGAACAGTTTTGGAGCTGTAACTGAAACTGAAATAGTTTCAGCTTCCACGGTAAGACTGAAACTAGTTTCAGCTCTCGCTGGAGCTGAAACTAGTTTCAGCTCTAGCAGAAGCTGAAATAGGTTTCAGCTCCAGCGTATGCATGCTGTCGAGGGACCCAACCGCCATCCTATTCTTGCACGGTTTCTCGCAGAGAATTTTCGGTTTTCTGACGTCCTATAGTCTATTTCCTATTTTCCGTTTATCCAAACTGTGCTAAATTGATGTAGTCGCGCTAACACTATGATCCTAGAATAGAAAATAGGAAACAGACTTACGCCTGTCTTCAAAGAATACTGCCAGCCATTCACGATACAGGCTGCAGGGGCCTATTTCATAAAACTTACATTTGCTACAATGTAGCTACATTTCTACATCTACTGTGGTTTTCGGTTTCATAAAATATTCTACATTGTAATGTAACTACAGTGTAACTGGGTACATTACAATGTAACTTACATTACAATGTAGTTGTTTTTATATTGAAAACATAGGACCTACAATGTACCAACATTGTAACAAAATTGTGTCGATTTCATAAAACTATTTGCAGTACAATGTAATCTACAATGTAGCTACATTTGCTACTGCGGTGAAGACCGCTGTAATTCTTAGATTTTTGCCATTCTAAATAGAAAAATGAAGGAATAGCGAAGTATTTTCCAACTACAATTACATAAAAAGTATTGAACTATAATAAGGAGCTACCTACACCACTGCATAATTGAAATTTTATATTTTTACATTGCTGCAAATTCATAAAAAATTAACAGCTGATCAGACAAAGCAATAAGAACTTACGAAAATATTTTTGCTAATTCGGTGGATTAAATAATTACTGTTATCATAAGCTGGTGAACTTTAATGTAACAATGTAACTACATTGTACATTTCATAACTACAATGTAGAAAACAACTTTCCGACATGTAACTTCAAAGGAGCTGAATGTAATGTACCTACATTACATTGTAAAATGTACATTCAAAAACTGGGTCTCGTTCCCAGCATGTAAAATTCCAGCCATATAAACGTTTGACTAGTGCTTTTACTGCTAAAATTGTACAGTGTGCTTTTACTGCAAAAATTCTACAGAGTGACCAATTAAGTAATGCTTATATATATAATATATAATAGCATTATTATATAATGCTTATAAACCAGTGTATAATGTAAATAGTGCACTAAAATGTTAAAACACTACTGTTTGGCAAAGTTTATTTCATATGTTTCCAACGAATCTTTGACAAAAGTTGCTCAGCTCACTTAGGGCTTTCATTTGGTACCAAATTTGACCACTTTTGAAAAATTTCATTTTTGACCGAAAATCGCCTAAGTCCCCACCCCACCCCAGCACTCTACAGCCACTTTGAGCATGCAATGCTATGACAAAAGCTGCTCAGCTCACCTAGGGCTTTTATTTGGTACCAAATTTGACCACTTTTGAAAAATTTCATTTTTGACCGAAAATCGCCTAAGTCCCCACCCCAACCCCAGCACTCTACAGCCACTTTGAGCATGCAATGCTATGACAAAAGCTGCTCAGCTCACCTAGGGCTTTTATTTGGTACCAAATTTGACCACTTTTGAAAAATTTTATTTTGGACCACCTGACCCCTTACCGACCTGACCCTTCAGACGGTCGAGTGGAGCCAGCCCAGCAAAATGGGTGCGTTGTACAGCAAAACGGACAGCGGAAATGAGCTGGGCGCACCAGAAACCCCTATAGAGAAAGTTTTGAGAGGCCAAGTAGAGCCTAGTATGGACCTTGTATCGGTTTTGTGACAGATGTATGTAGTGAGGCTGCCACGCCTTGCTTACTTTTGTATCTGTATTGTTGTAGAGTGTACTGGACGGTTACAATGTGTGCATCTTTGCCTACGGTCAGACGGGTAGTGGGAAGACGTATACGATGGAGGGTCCTGACTCGAAGACCATCCGGGATCGACCCTAGGAGGCCGGGATGATACCTCTGGCCGTGGACCATATATTCCAGGCTGTTGAATCTATGAAGGAAAAGGGTTGGGAGGGTAGATCATGCCAGGTCGTGCAAATTTGGCACTCTAAATTAATATAACAGTTAAAAGTACAATAATTATCTGAGTTAGTTAAATTGTCTGTTAAAGTTAAATATGAATTAAATTAAAATGCAAGAATATCTAAAGATCTACTTCATTCAGTATTATTGAAGTGATCTGAAATATAGCTTCCGACGTTATAGACTTCATTTCCTGAAATTTTATATGGGTGAACCTAAATGCACTCGTATCTTATGTAGTGTACGAGCAAATTTAGTGAATCCCAAGAGTTTATATTACATTTCAATTGGTTCATAATCGAGTCGCTACAGCAATTGTTTAGAAATTTGGGATCGTCATTGAGAAAAATAGTTATTACCATAATTTTGATGTCTGATTTGACACAGATATTTGCAGATATTTGCATATTTACAACCCTACCGTCCTGTACCGAAAGGACCCTTAGCGTTATCCATAGTAGACATACTACTTACTTGGGTAGCGAATTGTAGCGAGTTCACGGACTCATTGAAGCAGTCTTCTCGCGGAGATATGTTCACAAACATGAGCGTCTTGCTGCTACTGCCCAGCGAGTTCTGCAGAAGATAGGTAAGTTTCCCGTCCCTGTACGGAATGTGTGGAGCCTGAAAAAACAAGAAAAGTACTACATACGCACAATACTACAAGAAATTGCTACAAGAACAAGGGTCAAATAAACCACAAGGATAGAGGTTGTACTATCTGCATGCACTATTTACTTTTGTCTGCACACACTATGAATCGACAAAAAGCACTGCCAGAACGCCATAACAATCCACGCCCCTGTGAGACCCCATTTTACAGGGAATGAAGGCCCCCCGAAGCTGCCCTATCCCGAAATCGCTTTCCTCCGGAAGGTGGGTACCTTATTGGCGAGGGCAAGTATGACCTTTCTCAGGGAGGAAAGACTGGCATTGATGTGCTGGGTCTCTCGCAGCCGGTCGCCCTGGGAATCGCTTTCCTTCAGGCGCTCACTACCCGCCAGATCAACCAGACTCAGAGTGGCTAAAACAGGAAAATAGCAAAACAGCAAAACACAGCAAAATGTCAGCAAAAATAAGGAAAACAATTCAACCTTTAGTTATCTCAACAACAGAATTTTTGGGCGGACAGCCAAAGTTTTCAAAGAAAAAAGAAACCATCAGAAAAAGCACAAAACTTGTTGTCCAGAGAAACAACAGAAAAAAGCAATCAACTGAGGAGGAACCTTCAGTTTCCTTCAGGATATTCATATGCTTGCCAGTGACTTTCAGCTGGAACACGAAATGGGAGCGGGAACTATGCTCGTTGAGTTTGGTGGCAGCAACGGCCCGATTCCGATTCGCCATCTGCAGAAGACGCTTAACCTAAAACAACAACAACACAAAATGAAAAAACTAAATTATACTATACAAGCAAATAGGAACGAAAACAAAATCAAGGAAAAAAGGACGACTTTGAACTAAGAAAAAGCTTTCCAGTAAAGCCTGCCCAGACAGCTATCGAAATTGAAGTATAGAACCAATCGCAGAGTAGAAATATCTCCCCCATTTCTGAAAATCAGCAAAAGCGTTTGAACTAACATCGGCCCTTATCGGCCCTTAAGATGCCGCGCAGACGATCTTTCAAACATCTCTACATATTTCAAACATCTCTACATAATATCAAGAGTACATGTACATGTACACATAATAACTAAGAGTGTGACAAGCGTCCAACTCTTAGTTATTAGGCTGCAAACATCATCTGCACAATAACGGCCTACCACCCCCACAACTGAGTATCTGGTGACCCCGCCCACAACTGAGTGCCAGGTACACAATTGCTGATGGAATGTTTTTGCCTTCAACATGTAAACATACAAGCGAGTGCTGGTACACAATTGTAGTTTGAGCGCTGTGCAAGAGCAAACGAGCTATAGCTGGGCAAAATGTTAATCTGGACTAGGTAGCGTGTTAATATCTATATGAGGTATTTTTGCGTTAGCTCAGCGATTTTCTAAAAATTTTCAAAGTTGGGTGAAGCCGGTTTTTGCACAAATTTGACTTACAAAAACGTCGCCAAAGAAATGTTTCGTCGTGGCCTGAACTAACCGTTTACTGCACAGATTTCTCGTATAGATATTGACACAGTACACAAACAGAGGTTCAATTTCCATACGCAAAATCCATGCTGCTACTTGTGGATAGTTCATACTTTTGGTTACCGCGTTGGCGTTTTGCCTCAAAATACGTCATTTTCTCAATTTTTTGGATATAATGGTCCATAAGTCGGGTGAAAGCCGAGCTATTCCAACCAAATTCGGTGTGCCAGTATGCACATATGAAAGGAAGATGTGCGCTAAATTTAACTGCAATTGCTGGTGTTTAACTGTGGATGGATGCCTTAGTCCGATGACGGAGGCCTAGAGTCAAAAAATGGCAAATTTTCAAATTTTTCAAATACAGCCAAATTTTATATCAAATTGAAGCTCTCGATGTCCTGAACATTTTATCTTCTTGCACCAAGTCTCTACAAAGCAGTATGAGAAAGTTAAGCCGCATTAAAGTTTGAAGTAAATAACAGTCGGAAGGAGCTTGATCAAATGGTTCAAACGCCGTTTCTCGCTCGTTGCTTGACGTATCATTGTCATTTGCACAGCAATAAATAGCCCAAGATAAAGGCTTCAGTTTGATGTATTGACCATACCGTAGTCTTTTGTCATCCTATGTGTACACGTCTTCGAAACCCTGAGCGAGGCATAGTGGCGTAAATACTAAATTGTAGGGATTTGAACTGCAATATCTCTAGACTGGATTGACCCTGGACTCTAAAAATGTGTCTTGTTTTTGGACACATATGGGGGTATATTACACCCGAAAATGAGCGAAATCGGTGACTATAAAATTTGGTACCCGGCAACCCCCCCCCTTAACCTGGGTTCCGACGTTGATAACATCGGCCCAGGGGTAAATCTTTACCTTTTTACATGTTATACAGACGATCTAGTTACCAAATAATATAAATGTTTAAATATACGTCAAATAAATCTGCAAATTTTAAATTCAAATATAAAGGAACTATTCACATTTAGCTGAGCAATAGCACTCAGCATAAACTTTATGAAAACTTCGACATTTTGGTTTCTGAATTTTGTGGAGAGCTGAGTGATACTTTACATACATCAAGAAAATGAGGTATATAAAAGCGGGCTAGAAGGCGGATCCACGAAGGATACAAGCATTATATATAAATAAAAAAGGCCTGCCTGCAGTCGCTGTCGAAACAGTAGAGCCAATGGGCGCTCTGAGCGCTCTCACCCGGGACAACTATTCGCTGGAGCTGCTGCCTGGTGCTCCAGGGAGCTCCAGGGAATAGTTCTCCCTGGGTAAGAGCGCTCGCCGCGCCCATGGCTCTCCTGTTTCGACAGCGACTGCAGGCAGGCCTTTGTCATTACTTCTTTATGGCTATTTGTGAGACAACTTATGTCCCGTCGCAGCTCACCTCCCAACCCTTTTCCTTCATAGACTCAACAGCCTGGAATATATGGTCCACGGCCAGAGGTATCATCCCGGCCTCCTGGGGTCGATCCCGGATGGTCTTCGAGTCAGGACCCTCCATCGTGTACGTCTTCCCACTACCCGTCTGACCGTAGGCAAAGATGCACACATTGTAACCGTCCAGTACACTCTACAACAATACAGATACAAAAGTAAGCAAGGCGTGGCAGCCTCACTACATACATCTGTCACAAATCAAACAAAATGATAATTAGCCAAAAATAATGGAAATTAAATCTAACTCTTGCTATCGTTTTAATAAATTTAGAACATACACATTGAATTCGAAAAACAATCCATATATATCTACTTAAGGGGGCCGGGGGCGACTAAACTTTTGCGCCAACTTTCTTGGATCGGCTTCATTTTTTGCGAGAATATACACCATGTGCGTGGTCAAAAAATACTTGGTCCTTCGTTCTCAGCTGGCCCTCAGTAGGTCGCCAGGCACCCGAGAACTGGTCCGACCCCCCACTTTTCGTGACGCCCAATATAAATATATACTAAAAGATTTTTCTTTGCTGTATGGTTCAATGAAAACATCTACGCTTTGGCACACTGAGAGAAGACATATCGGGTAACATACACACTGGGTTTTTTTTAACTAGGGGAGGGGTGGGGGGCGCCCCGCACTTTTTGGGTCCCCCCCCTCCACTCGGCCCCACCCCCAATTTTTTGGGCTTCCCCCCTCACTCACCATAAGGTGCCCAGAAAATACCAAATTTTAAGGATGTT
>JASAND010015733.1:0-18455 GCA_030248195.1 Trissonchulus latispiculum
AATACAACTAAGCTCTTATTTAAGTTAAAAGAAAGAATCTTACGAAATAAAGTTTATTTCTTTCTTTCAAAATAATATTTCTTTCTCTCTTCTTCCAAAATACACTCACTAAAAGCAAAGGTCAAAGTTTGATTGACAGCTAACATATTTAAGCAGAAGCTTCATGTGGGGGGGGGGGGGGGGGGGGGGGGGGGGGGGGCACACAAGCGCACACACCCCCCCCCCCCCCGCCCCCCCCCCCCCCCCCCCCCCCCCCCCCCAGAGAGAGAGAGAGAGAGAGAGAGAGAGAGAGGGGGGGGGGGGGGGGGGGGGGGGGGGGGGGGGGGGAGGGAGGGACGTTTACGTTAAGTTTCTTTCTTCTTTATTTCTTTTGAAAGAATCTTTCTTTCTTCCACAAGAATCTTTCTTTAAACTTAAATAAGAGCGTAGCTGTACGTAAATTGAAAATGTGAAAATGAAGAACCTTTTTAATTTTTTTCGCAAAACCTATCAAAAATGTGTATATTGTATATGTCACCGTAAAATTGTATAAACCGGAATTATGTATAATTCCGCTTTTTTCAGGAATTATACATACGCTCAGGAATTTTGTATAACTCATGTGTTCATCACCAAATTATACTAATTTTTAATTTTAATTTTTAAAATTCTAATTTCTACGTCTACAAATTTATACCCAGGGACTTTTTTAGTTGCCCCGATTACTGCTTTCTAGCTAAAGTAATCGCTTGACAGATTTGGAAAAAGTAGGCAAAATACAGGTAACTCACACATTCCAGCTTATTTCTCTAAAACGAAATGCAATTTCACAATAAACAAAAATCTTCCCCAGCTATTTGATAGAGGTATCGAATGATATAACCCATGTCTCGCGAAAACATTTACTTGAGTCTGCAAAGAATCTGGGAAATTATACTTCTTCTAAAATGTGTTAAAAATATTTTAGAAAAGTAATACTAGTTTCATCGTATGCATTACAAAGAGAAAATGTCAAGCTGCATTTTGATCTTAAAATGGCTTTTCAACTCCTAGTAATGAATGAATAATAATGGTGCAAACTTTATGTGACCAAAGGGAATCGCCACCTTAAACAGAAACATAACATTTGATGGCTAAAATCATAGCAATTATGAAGCCTAGATATTCTGGGTTATAGAATTCTGACAAACTGTAACTGTAAACAAACTGTACAAGAGCATATTCTGGTACAGTTTGTTACAGTAACAGTTTGTCAGAGACTGTGTGAATTTAAATTTACAAAATCAGTAGTTCTTGTATACAAGACAGACTAAAACAAAATTTCCTAAAAGATTCATGAATTCTACAATATTCCTGGAAGGTTCAGAAATTTTACAAAATTCCTGAAAATACACAGAAATTATGTATAATTCCTAAAATTAGACGTAAAACTGTATAATATGGTGATGAAAACAAGAGTTATATAAAATTCCTGAACGTTTCAGGAATTATGTATAAGTGTAAGTAGTTACTCAGAGATTTGTACGCACACTAGCAGGCGAAGCTCCGAATGGGCTTCGCCTGCAAGTGAACTCACAAATTTCTGTGAGCACAGCAAGCAGTGCTACAACTGGCTTGTAATATGGCTCAAAAATATGGAAGACTTTTTGTCTTCTGTATGTCATGTCTTGAAAGACTGACATCTCTTCTGCAATTTCAGTCGTTTATGTACTATCCAACCTAATTTGCATATTTCTCTTGGCGGAAAGTATATAAAGCAGGAGAAATTCTGGATCAGTGCAGTCAGTTCAGTTCTACTGGCTGTCAGCAGCCTCGCTGCATACTCCGAAAGGAGAGCAGCGAAGGCTAACCGTGCAGTACAATTGTACTGCACGCTACACCGTGCAATTCAATTGTACGCACGCGGTTTTAGCATGGTTCGGTTACACTGAGCCATGTTACAATTCCTGTTATACAACTCTTTTGCACTTTTCCTATGTAAAACTGTGCATATAAATCAGATAATGCACAGTGCAGCGTGCGTATAACTGAGTTATACGCACGCTGCACGCCGGGAAGCCGGTCCCTAATCTAAATTGCTGTAGCATACAGTTTCCTGCATGCTACAGCAGTGTGTACAGCAGAGCTGCAACTTTGCCATTTCATGCTGAATTGAACTGCTGCCATTTCATGTTGAACTTTGTCTAAACTTAGCTGTCAGCTGCAACATGAATGAGTAAGGTTTCATCAATTAAGGAGAGGTTGAATCGTTGTATAAGTACTTTACAACACACCTTCGCGCACTCGTGCCCCACACTCGGAGCTTCCCACACGGCGTGCGTATAAATCAGTGAATGCACGCTAAGGTGTGCTATAAAGTATACTTATACAACTCTTGTGCACTTTTACTGTGTAAAGACTGTGCATATAAATCAGATAATGCACAGTGCAGCGTGCGTATAACTAAGTTATACGCACGCTGCACGCTGGGAGGCCTGACCCTAATCTAAGTTGCTGAAGAATACAGTTCACTGCATGCTTCAGCAGTGTGTACAGCAGAGCTCCAACCTAGACAGCTCTGCTGCACACCAAAAAATAGGCCTCCCAGCCATGGCAACAATGAGATTATGTTAAAATTTGTCCAGACATATCTGTCAGCTGCAACATAAACGAGTCAGCTTTCATCAATTAAGGATAGGTTTAATCGTTGTATAAGTACTTTACAACACACCTTAGCGCTACTCACTAATTTCTACTGCGCACGTCGCATGGGAAGCCCTCGTGCGTGGCACTCGTGCGCTTCGCGCACTCGTGCCCCACACTCGGAGCTTCCCACACGGCGTGCGTATAAATCAGTGACTGCACGCTAAGGTGTGCTATAAAGTATACATATAAAGCGGAGTACATAATTCCGTTTTATACAAATTTACGGTGACATATACACACGCCATCATTTCGTGCCAGTTTTTTGATTCAGTGGCGATAGATAGCCTGAACACAATGATGTAATAATTGCACTTTGTCAAGAGAGTGTAACTGCTGGTGATTGTAGTAGTTGGGTAGTACTTTGAGCACAACAGCAGCAAGCAACAAAAACTTGTGAATTGACTATTCTAGGTATTGGTTATGGGAATGTTTATGACAGTAATGGCCGACAGTATTTTCTGCATTCGGAAAGTATTGGGAAGACGGCCACAGTACATCAGTCTGAGACAATATTTTAAAGTGAAAGGTCAAAGGGTTCATGCCTGGCTGCAGACCAAATATTAAACTACATTTCTTGAACGGCACGGGATAAACAGTATTAAAAATGTCTGCATGAATTTATATTATGCAGTTTTTATAATATTTGGAACATGTATTTTGGGTATTAAAGATTTCTTAACACAAAATGTACAAGTATAGAATAATGTACAGTGCCTTTACATGGTGTACAATAGAAAGATCGACATCCAAGTGAATTTGGGTTAATCGGGCATGTGATTGGAACTGTTAATTCCACTTATGCCGAGTAAAATAAAGTAAAAAACTAAAAATGTAAAATTATGCCGACTACTACTGAATTAAATTTTACGGATGTGGTTTACGTTATTTGTGCTTTGATTCATTACTTTAGTTTAAGTTCAATTTGGATAAAACAGATGCTCACCTGGTGGACCTTGCACAAATTCAATATCGAACGGTTGGGCAGAGATAATTAAGACAAAAGTAACTGAGTGAATTACTGCCTGTCTAGGTTTTATATAGTTTACGAATTTTGCAGAAATCAATATTATCAAGAGTACATAATATAAGAGTGTGCCACTAGGCACACTGTGTTATCAGAACAAAAACTATGCTCTGCACACAAACGGCCCACCACCCCCCCCCGCAAATCAGACCATAGTGACCCCCCCCCCCGCAAATCAGTACCTAGTCGAAACGGGGGTACGTTCGCTCGCTCTATGCTTATGTGCTTAAGCTCGAAAGCACAAGCAGTGCGTGCGCGAATTTTGTGCATGCTTCGAGCTTTGGAACACAAACATAGCGCACAAAATTTTTTGTAGTGAAGGGTCTAATTTGCGAGGGGGGGCGTGTAGAGATGAAGACGAGCCGGACTTTTCCGGCTCGGCTCGGCTCGCGGTCATACCCGGCTCGGCTCGGCTCGGGAAGATTTTGAAAGTCAGCTTGGCTCGGCTCGGCTCGCCAAGCTTGAAATTCGCTTGGAAGGTATTTAGAAAGCTAAAGAGAATTTAAAATTAGGATGCCAAATTGAAAACTAAAAACAGTGTTCACTGATGGTCATTTTGCTTCAAGAAGTTTTGAAAAATAAAAGGGAAATTTGGTCGAATTCCGATTTTTGTTTGGGGTCGGCTCGACTCGGGAGACATTGTTGCCGGCTCGGCTCGGTTCGGCTCGTGAGCCGAGCCGATCCGAGTCGCGAGCCAAAATCCTCTCAAGGGGGTGGGCCCTTAGCGAGCAGAGCATAGTTATTGCTCTGATAACAGAGAGTGTGACTAGTGGCACACTCTTATATTATATTCTTAATATTACTCATAGGCATACATTAACACGGAGTCCGATTATGTGGGGTCTACCCCGACCTCGGCGAAGGGTCTACCCCTGAAAAATTCCTAAATTTTATGGGGGTTTGCCCCGAAATTAGTAAAACTTTGGAAATTTTTAACGTTTTTAACAAAACATTAGTAAATATGACAATTTTTAGCGATTTTTAAGAACTTTTTTGAAAGAATCGCTAAAATTTGCTAAAAAATTACTACTTTTGGTAAAAATCGCTGAGGGGTCTACCCTTTTTCCTTTCTGGACGAGAGGGTCTGCCCAGTTTTCATTTTTGCTGAGGGGGTCCCCGTTTTTTGTCTGTTTGGGGGGGTCTGCACCCCCATTTCCCCCACGTTATCCTATGCTCATAGGTCAAAAGTCACAAAAGTAGGTCAAATGTCGGCTAGAACGATATGCAATTTTGCAATACAAATTTTAATTTGTTAATTTATAACATCTTTGCAATATATTTAGCCGTTTGAACTTATTTTGCAAATTGTCTGCCTACTTGTAATTAGCCATCTTTGTACGGATGGAACTGTTCATTCGATATTTGGCCGGGGAACTGTTCATTCGATATTTGGCCGGGGAACTGTTCATTCGATATTTGGCCGGGGAACTGTTCATTCGATATTTGGCCGGATGCGGGCACGCTTACCACAATTTATAAGCACTGCACAATAATTTTTAGCGTCTCTGAAAGCGTCCACTTTTAGCGTCCACTTCTCACAATTCCAGTTTTAAGGTGGTGATTCCTTTTGGCTATATATTGTTGGTTGGCGGCGTAAATCAAGATTAAATTCGACGAAACTTTCCAAAATACGTTCTTTTAGCGTTCTAACATCCTCCGCGCAATCCCGATAAAAAATCTGGGTTTCCGGTTAGGGTGGTTTTTCCCAGTTTCTGAAAGTTTGGCAGCAGCTATACAGTTAAGGTATCGTTGAGCTTCATATAAAGCTTTTTAAAGCAGCGTTCTACCTTTTCTCTACCGTGAGATATAGCCGATATTCTTGTTTTGGCGTCGAAAACTTGTCATTTTTGCAGAAATCAAATAATCCATCATTTCTCGAGCTATGCAAGCTGTAGAATCAAACTAACGGCGTCGATCTGAAGGTCTCGTAGGGGCAAATTATCCGACACTTTATAGTCTTCCAACAGCTATCGCAACGGCTGCAATCATAAAAAATGCAGTTTTTGCAAAAACACGACCAATTTTGTTCCAAAAATTGTGGAGCACTCACCATGCCAGCTGGAGGGCTCCTACTTAATAAATGTGTGCTGCACAAATATGCCCAGGGACGTTTTTTAGTTGCCCCGATTGCTGTTTTCTAGCTAAAGTCATCGCTTGACAAATTTGGGAAAAGTAGGCATAATACAGGTTACGCACACATTTCAGCTTATTTCTCTGTAACGAAGAGCATTTTCACAAAAAATAAAAAACGTCCCCAGCTATTTGATGGAAGTATCGCATGATATAACCGATGTCTCGTGAAAAAATTTGCTTGAGTCTGCAAAAAATCAGGAAGATTATACTTCTTCTAAAATGTGTTAAAAATATTTTTAAAAAGCAAAATTAGTTTCATGGTGTGCATTAAAAAGAGAAGATGTCAAGGTGCATTTTGATATAAAAATGGCTTCGTAACTCCAAGTAATGATAATAATGTAATAGTAATAATGATGCAAACTTTATGTGACCAAAGGGAATCACCGCCTTAAGATTTGCCAACTAGGCACAGTTCCACTTTTGAGTATGGAAATTGCTGAGCTGCAATATCAAAACACTAGGGCATAAGTGAGACTTCCATTTCATAAGAGACACACTTCCAATTGGCATAAGTGAGAGACACGGAAGAATGTCAGAATAAATTGATTAATTGGTGGCACTCCCGATTTTGACGCTTTCCGTTTTCCGAGATTTTCATACTTCTGAAACGATTTTGTGATATGGTAATGGAAGGATAAATAGATTTGGTGCATACAACTTATATTAGTGTTCTTAGAATTGACAGAGTGTGTTCCCACAAAACATACTCCAATCAATGCAAGCAATTAATATAAAAATGACAGTTCCAGACTCTAGTTCACTCTAGTCGGGCGTGCTAATAACCCAACAATATTCTACTACTTTTGCGGCTCTTGAAGCCACTAATACCATCCGCATAATATGAATAAGAATAACCAGCTTTAAACTCTTTCTGACTCTTTACTACAGCATTTACTGTTTTATATGCATTGGAGCTTGGGGGTATGCTCTTGCAGGTTACTGTGCTAATAAACATCCCCAGGTTCAACTGCCAAACACATTTCCAAATCTGAGCTCCCTACGACCTGTGGTCAATTTCATAAACGTTGTCGAGTCCGTCGAGCAGCCATTTACAGGCAGTATTGTAACGGATCAAGGTGACACACGGTCAACCTTTCCGTTGCTGGCGGCTGTAGCTAGCATAGCTACCAGTCAGGCTTTATCTAACGTCATCACCTTGGGTTGTGAGAACTTTACAAGTCACGTAGCTCCCCCAACGTGTATGTTTGGGATTGGGTGGGTCCCCCCCTCGTGACTTGGGAGCAACGTGATTGGGGGAAATTCTCACTAGGGGCGCTCCTGGGAGGGTCCAGCCCAACACTCGCTTCCCCCTTCATTGTTGTTAGGAACTGTCTCAAAATAAATATCGTATCATGTGTTTTATCTGAAACGTATAAATTCAAAACAAAAATGCGATTTAGCAAAACGCATACTACGTTTTTTATTTTTTGTTGTAACGTAAAAAATCCCAGAAGCTTATAATTTAACAACAGTACCTAGAAAAGGCTGCATGAAAAAGGGTGGCCTAAAAACTTTAACCGTTGAAAAGAATGCGTGTGCTTTTAGAAGGTGGTTGTGAAAAAAAGTTGTTAAGCTGGACTTGCTTAGACGTCAGGAGGGTTTTTATGGATGCCGAAAATGCGAATTAATAAATCGTATATATGATTTGAAAATCGCATATGCGAATGTAAAATGCGCGTTTTCATTAGACCCATTTTGAGACAGTTCCTTAGGGTCTTGTCTCGATTACCCCCCCAGTACTCAAAATCCTTAAAACTTGACCAAATGAGCTAAAATTTGGTGTGGGTATGTTTTCGACCACGCTGAGTTCAAATATCGCAAAATTTTTCGATTTCGCGAAATTCGAAATTTTTCGATTTCTAAGGGGGGACCAAGGGAAACCGAAAAAGATTTTGTCTTCGATTTTGCTGAAAAGATGTATATAGGGGTTTTCCGGGTCGTAGAACACGAATCTGAAGTCCGTTTTTCGATTCAGCTTTTTGTTCGCTCAGTATAAGCTTACGTCTTAAGCTTAAATCTTTAGCTTATACTGAGCTAACGGAAAGCTGAATCGAAAAACGGATTTCAGATTCGTGTTCTACTACCCCGAAAACCTTTATATACATCTTTTCAGCAAAATCGCAGACAAAAAAAATTTCGGTTTTCCTTGGTCTTTCCTTAGAAATCGAAAAATTTCGAATTTCGCGAAATCGAAAATTTTTGCGATATTTGAACTCAGCGTGGTCGAAAACATACCCACACCAAATTTTAGCTCATTTGATCAAGTTTTAAAGATTTTGAGTACTGGGGGGGGGGGGTAATCGAGACAAGACCCGTTCCTTATTTCTGTCGATGCGAACACCTGCTCTCTCCTACCTATTCGAGTCCCCCATTTATTGTATTATATATTTGTGTTCTCCCCCAGCTCTCCCAAGAGCTTTGGTACGTTGGCTTGGCCAACCCTGTCTCCTGTACTGTAAGTTGTGTGTTTCTCTGTTTGTGTGCGCGAGGGTTCGACCCATTTATTTTGTATTATCTTGTTATAATAATAACTTGTTACTATTCTTTATTAAAGTATATTTAGTTAGGTATAGTATCACTGAGCTCCTGCTAGGTAGGTAGACTAATTCTGAGTGAGTGAGAGTGCGAGTCATCTCGCCCTTAGGATCGGATCTATCACTGCGTAATTGTCTGGCGAGGCTGTCCCGACCGTCTCTTGAAGTCGGTTCGTTATCCATCTGTGCCACGGTCTCCGCGTCCGCTACGTCTGGGCGTGGTAACGGTGTTAGTACGTAGGAAAACCTGCTAGCCCCGCTACAGTATATTATTTCTTTGTTTCTAAAAATTAAATGCTGCATGCTGCAAAATATACGAAAATGGAATTTTATGACCCAAAGAAAAGTCACGTTTGTAAAATATGTAGATAATCATTGCTTTTGTCACCAGTAGCTCCATGGTAAATGACGTATGGTGCTCTCAGAGGAATCCAAAAATGAAAATCAATACTCAATCGATATCCAGTGATTTTTGAAGAGTCGCTGAAGACGTGGATGTCGATAAATACGGTTCGACTATGCATCAAAGCTTATCGAGCTGTGGTGGTGGTGGTTATCCCAGGAAAACGCTAAATTTAATTTGTCAATTTGCCACATTTCAATTTGCAGCACCAGTGTCACCGACTAGAAGACATTCGTGGACGCAGCTTCAAATTGTACCAAATGATTGAAAAAATTCAATTTTTGTACATGTGAGATTGTTAAGTCGTGACTGCGTCCGCTCACCGAAAGCAGGCAGACTTTACTACAACACGCAGGTTATCCCAGATAGTTCTGATTTTTTTAAACTGGGTAAAACGTTATTTTTTGCAAAGAAAACGAATGTTGCTGATTTCGGAATGATTGGGGCGCTTTCACAAGGAATCGATTTATCAAAACATTGAATGCATTAATATTAGTTCCCTGTAATTTAGTTTATTTTGAGAGGAAGCTTAGGACCATTTGGAACAATTTAAAGCTGCGTCCAGGAAAGTCTATTTGTCGGTGACACTGATGCTGCAAATTAAAACGTGGCAAATTGACAAATTAAATTTAGTGTTTTCCTGGGATAACCAATATTTCATTCTCAGCACTGCTGTTTTTAGTTTCACGGAGGACACGCTTTCAGAAAATTAGACTAAGTATTTTTATTAGAAATCCTAATTAAAAATTCTGCTTTTGTTTGACCTTTAATTGAATTTTAAAGAGAGACTCATGGCGTACTCTTGAAGGACTATCAGCTGCCACAAAATGAGCTACTAACTCAAAATAAAAAGTAAATTTTTACATGCGTGACTGAAAGCTCATACATAGTTCATGATTCATACATAGTTTTGCTTGCTCTTCCTGGATCAAACAGTTCCAGCACCGGATCAAAGAGTTGGTTTGCTAAGGAGACACACGTGAAAACATGTTTTCGAAGAACTTAAGGTTCCAGATAACTTTAATGTCGATCAATTAGCCTATAAAAAGCAGCCCACGTCAAATTGTAAGGGAAGCAGACATAGGAAAGTTTGGTAAGCGTGAAATGGGAGTTCAGCTGCTGGCCCTGTAGTGTATTGGCAGCGTCTGATTCCGGAGCAAAAGGGAAGTGGGTCCACTGCTGTGCCAGCTTCCCCCTACAAAATGAAAGGTGCAATTACTTGTTGTAACGTCCGCTATTTTCTGGCAAAAACTTGGCCTGGAACCGGACAAAACAGCTTTTATTCTAGGCGTAAATAAACTGTGAAAACTTCCGATAGAGGTAGGTAGGCGATATTCTTGTTATAATTGTTCATGCGTAGGTTCTTTTTAAACTAATTGCTTTCCTAGGGATTATATATCAGAATTTCGATCTGATCCTTCTGAAAGACTTTTGTGCAAGCAGCACAAAACCTTTCAAGCGCCTAAGGGCTGCTCGTAGGATTGGATAGAAATTGTATAGAAATTTGGGTTATGCAAAACTGTGGACCGTCTCACTAGAGCACAAGCACAAGCACAACGCAGAGTTCAATTCAAGTTTAAGAGCTGATTTAATTCGGCTCATTCCTGGTGTGGTAAAGTGTCTCCTCCTGAACGACCCGCACATTAGAAAAGTTTAGCTAAGACTCAACTTTGGCCAGTCAAGCTTAACTGAGTCTTAACTCAGGGCCTTTTCCCGCGCCAGTTAAAAGATTATAGTTCATAAAGAATTTTATCTCGTTTAACTCTTGAAACGTCTTGAAAATCTGCACGGAAAGGATTGAGTTAATTTTAAGTCTTAAGCTCGTTGAACTCGACCCTCAGCTTTGAGAAGTCAAGCTTAACCTTTGACTGCATCAGATTAAAAGTACGACTCTTCAGATTTTCTCGGAAACTCTCTCATCACCTTGAAAGTAGAATTTAGGCTCCCCACTTGAGTTCCCAGCAAACAGATTGGAAAAAGTGCGTCGTTTTCCAAAAAGGCATTTTCCTTATGGCACAAGTGAAAACACTTGAGACGCCAGAGTTTTCTGAAGAAGTGCTCCCCTTCCCAAGCACAGCACTTTTAGGATAGACGGCTTCAATTTTCAATACACTCTTGGTCCCTAGGATCCTAGGCTCAGGTTTAATGGTTAATTGGATGAGTCTTTGTTTCTTTGGCCATCAGCGCAAGGTTCTTCATTTTTTGCTCACCCAACGCTCAAGAAACGATTGACCTAGTTATGTCTCAGGTCTCTAAGTCTAAGTCTATCAAAACTTCCTCTGTTCTGTAAGAGCCTCTTTTTGACGCTACGTCGAGTTGAGCCAGCTAAAGGGAGTTAAAGTGATTCAAATTTAAATTGAAAAGATTTAAACTTAAATGCTTTAATAAATTGCAAGTAGGTCCAATTGACTAAGTTAAACTGTAGCGCTTCTACCAGGGCTGGTGGACAAGGAAGAAACCGAGGACACGCCCGAACGGGAGGCGTCAGGAACTGAACGGGAGCGTCAGGCTTTTCACTCACCATTGAAAGTAAAGAATTGGCCCAGCCGTGTTTCGAACCACGGCCCTTCTGACTCCGGGGCAGACATGCTAACCAACTACACCACAGGGCCATCAGCTGAACTCCCGTTACAGGCTTATCAATCTTTCCTATGCCTGCTTCCCTTACAAAACTACGCACCTAAGCTGATCTACTCTATTTAAGAGGTGGCTATGATCAACTTGACACGACATCGCCTGAGACAGCTACTTATTCGCTCAACGTTAGTCAATCAAAGTAAACAAAGTTCGAGTGGCCAACAATGTCTCATATACACTGTTCTTGACAGGACGCCAACGTACAAACTTTTGTGGGAAATAAGGGGTTCTTGAAAAATTGTTTCAGCTCTGGTGGATTAACGGTTTGACAAATCCTGATAATGTTGGTGACGAATGTTAACTGTAAATACTAGATAATAAATATTGAAATCGTTCGAAATTTTACAAATATCCGCAAGGTGACCGTGAGTCCTTTTTGGTCCTAATAAAATTGACATCCTCTTACTTTGCTTCCTTGCTTTTTACTAATTAATAATAAGATTGCATTTGTATATTGGTCTTCTAGTGTGCTAGTGTTCTTTGTGTGCTAGTAGTTTGCTTTTGTTCTTTCTTTTGCAAAAACGATCTCCAAAGTTTGCAAAAAATCTGGCCAATTTAAGGTGCAGTAAAATAGAGTCAAAACATTTCCCTCCGATTTTGCCGAAAAAGCTGCTAATACGGGTACATTATTTTCTTTATTTTTTCGTACACTTTAAGAAATGTCAAAGCCCACCGTAAGTAGCAACAGTCAGCGTTTACTGTATAGCTTTGATGGAGTTTTGAGCGGAATTTTCAATTCTTGAACTCACAGTTTCAAAGTCTTATCGCATGGAAAACAAGAAAACGCTCGTATTTTGCTGGTAACAAATTGGAATCATGCCTTGTCTTGTCCGTGGAGACAAGAGTTGGAAAAGGTGCCTGAGAAGGTAATTAAACTTAGGTTATGACTTATGCCCGCGACTATGTATGTTTTATCAAAATCAAACATTCGCCATCACGGTGGTAGAAAAGAAGGTTTCTTAACAGATTCTGATTTTGTCTTTAGCTGTTTATGTGTAAAAGTTTCATGAATGAGACAAGTACAAACTAAGGGTTTGGCTCAAAACTGCTGTACTGAGATTCCAGATTAGGACAAACTTTTTCTACCTCAAACCTGAAACTGAAATTCTGATCTGTACGTTCTTCGTGGCGTCCCGTGGCAACAAAAGGCCAATCATCTAATTCTTAGTACTGAAACTGAAGTTTCACAAACTGGAAAGTCGTACTTCACACCGAGGTCGCACTTCCATAATAGCATTGATCCATACGCTTGTTCGTGGAGTATAATTAATTAAAGAATGAAAGAAAGTTGCACACCACCAACACCAAGCGACTGAAAACTGAGATTTTTAACTAAGTCCAGAGTTTAGTACAAGTTTACCGTCACCAGGTTTTTATCTCTCCGGTCAATTTAGCAGTGATCACTGACCTTTAGGAAGACCTCTATTTTAAGGAAACTAATTGGACAAGCATGAGTCACATTTTTTATGAAAGTCTCTAGGAGGACTTCTGCAATCTAAAAGGGACAGTTCAACGCTCATTAGTGTACCTACATATCAACTTCTCATTTGGGGAAAACAGACACCTACTGACTACTCGGTCGTAGTAGAGTGCCTCAGCGGTAAACTTTTGTGATTGCCGAGGACTTTGAGGATAAGAGTACAGTTTTTTGCTCATCCACTTCCCTTGACTGCGATTGCGAATCAAGAGTTAGTTCATTTAATATTATAATAAAAAGCTGGTAATCACAGGTGGGCCTGGTCTCTCTCCATAGGGTGTACCAGAAATTAATTTGCGCGGTCCCCCGTTGCACAAATGGGAGTGGGGGGGAGAGAGAGAGAGACAAGGCAATAGGAGTGCTCGCGATGTGTTCGCAGTATTTACAAATATGTAACCCTGCTTTGAATTTCCCAGTGCTTTTTTACTCAAAATGCGGCCCAACTAAAGATGCCTACACCTGAAAGCTGGCAAAGCTGCTTAACCGCCACAATAAATTGGGAGAATTTAAGGAATCTACGTATGGGATCAAAACTAAGAGAACAGAGAACAACGAGACGAGGCACACAAACCAAAGGGCTGCCCATAGCCCGAAGTCGAGGTCGTGGGAAGGGGAGGAGAGGGGTCCCAGTACTAACTTTAAGGGGGGCCCGTACTACTTTTTTACGGGGGGGGGGGGTTGGGCCCTGGTTTATTGCACAACCCCAAAAATAAAAAAACGTTTAGGGGAGGACATCAACAAGCGCTTAAAGCCAGATATCATCCACGACGTAAGAGCGTGTACAACCTACACAAGTATCTGAGAAACTCAATAACTTAACTCCATAACTTGGGGTACACACACAGTGCTGTAAACCACAGCATGGAATTTATATCCGACGATGGGATTTCATCTGCACAGTACACCGTACACAGAACAGTACACCAGTAGAATTGAGGGGTTATTTGGTAATCTACGACAAAGGATTGGAAAAATGCATGGGGATAAAAACAACCCGATATCCATCATTATTGGATTGTACAATTGTGCAATACATAAGTGCAATTATCTACAAGGACAATGATGGAAGCATAATTAGAGTCGCTGCTACAACTTATTACGGCTTACCAGAAGAAATTAAATTAAACAAAACCTGCAACTGTAGTTTTACTGTTGTTTAAAGCAAAGAACAAAATTCACTGAACCTATGAATAAACAGGAAGTCCTTTCATTCAACAAGTATTGTTAAAGCATTTTTTCTGCACTGTCTTTTGTTTTGTATTAACACAAAAATAAACATTATTTTAGGAATGTTCTCTTTGGGCCACTGGGCAATATTGAAAATTGCTAAACTTCACAATGCAGGTATCGTTATATTGCTTCACGACTTGCATCTCACGATCGGCAGGCACACTGAACTTGAAACGGACATTATTCTCCAAAAAAGCTATCGAAAGGAAAAACAGAAGACGCCCGTTTCCCTTTCTTGAGTGGAAGAGAACCCCCACATCACATCCGGCTAAATCGCAGAAAAAAACAGCCGCAACAGCAAATTTTACTTCGGTTATCAAAGCAGAAACAACTGAACAAACATTGTCGTATACTGCTAAATTCTCAAAATCAGACCAAGCCCAATGTTGTACTACCAGACCCTGTAGAAAAACTTTCCGCTCTATATTCCAGGGAAAGTCGTTACAGGGCCGTTGAAAGGGAAAATAGAAAACAGCTTCCCCATCAAAGAAACGATAAGGCCAAAAAGCACAGGTGCCACCAAACTTAGAAGAAAACGGAACGCGGTAATTCTGATTATTGGAGTACACATTGCCATCCAATGCTTCCAAAATTTGAAGAAGTTTAGGGTGAGCACCCAAAAAACGCAAGTCATCGGCTGTGTAGCTTTTAACTCGGCTGACCAGATAACGGCAACCTTGCATTGACACAGGAACACCCGGAAAAATGAAATCTCTGCTAACGTTGCCAGATTTAGATGAGTCCAATTCCCACGCAAAAGCCACAAAATCAGTGATTAAGGAGCTGATCGATCACCATTTCCAAACACACCAACGAATAAAAAGACTTGAATGCTTGATCCCACACGTTCGACGGGCCAGAAAAGGCTAGGTCAATGTCAAAAAACACGCAAACAGAAGAGTTTTCTGGAATAATTTCATAAAAATGACGGTCACTTCTGGGAAAGCGACACTGCAAATCAAATAGGACAGTAGCGGTTCCCACCAGGAAAAAACGAGGTCCTCTGCTGAATTCATACGAAAAAATGCGGGCCGGATCACCAAATCTCTTTCGTTCGCCAACGTTTGCCAAGGCATCAATCTGGCGATTAAAGCAAGAAATGTTCTTACCGACGTTGCAAACAAAATTTTCAAGCTGACTTCGAGAAAGCGAAGACATGACTAGTACGCAGGATGCAATCCACTTTGTTAACAAAAATCAAAAAGCAACTTAACCAGCCTGACCAACTTAACCAGCCTGGCCAACCTAACCAGCCTGGCCAACCTAACCAGCCTAACCAGCCTGACCAAATTAACAGCCTAACCAACTTAACCAGCCTGGCCAACTTAACCAGCCTAACCAGCCTGGCCAACCTAACCAGCCAAACCAGCCTGGCCAACATAACCAGCTAAACCGGCCAGAAGCCCACTTACACCAAACAGAACCACGAAAATATCCACCTACGACCACCACAAACAGACTACCCAGCCGCGCAAAATAAGCAAAACAAGGTGTAGGCATCTTCAGTTGGGCCCAAAATGCTAACGAAGTTCCTTAAAACTTTCGCGTGGGTGTCGAAATAAATAGGACCATTTTTGAATTATAAGTAGTTTCTCTGGGTAATTCATGCTGACTTGCACAACTTTGCCATTAATTGAAGGCGTTTGCGTTGCGCGGCCCCCCAGAAACTACACGGTTGATTATTAGCCAGAAAGTTGCTAGGCGATCCCCCCTGCAGAAATCAGGGTGTACATGGTACACCCTCAATAGTCCCCTTGCGCATGTATGCTGTGATTATGTCTTGGCTACACGACTGGTATTATTTTGTTGTATATTAAATTGGCATCAAATCATTGGATCTTAGCATCAAAATACATCCACATTTATGAGGCAAAGAGGGGGAAGGCATTAGTTTTTCAGTTTTTTCCCAGCAGACTAATAAGCATAATTAGATTTGTCCGGGGTTGAAATCCTTGTTGTGCCATTAAATAACTCTGTTACCCTGTTTTGCGGAAACAATACTCCTACCAGAATCTCTGTTTCAGCCAGTGATATAATAATTCCGTCAAATCTAGATCCATTCTGGCACATCTTGTGAAATTTATACACATGGTAATAGGGATAGTTAAATGTTTGAAAGAAAATTCAAATACGATCAATAGTAGAAATCAGGAGTCTTCATTCGACGGAAATCGGTGGTGCAAGATAAAAGCATTTCTCTTCTGTAAAACAGAATATTCAAGGATCGAATACCGTAGACAAAAATAAACTAGTTTATTCAAAAACTGGCGTACAAAGGGTTTAAAGTTTTTCCACAGAAAATCATTATCCATCCAATTTATGCAGCGAACCTGTATTAAGGCTGCTTGACTCCAGAGTAGTACTGTAGAGGTTCGAACCCAGGCTAAGACTAATCTTTTAAAGTTCCTGGACTTTCCTATTAATTATTAGATTATCCAGATTAATTAATCTCCGGTTTAAAATCAATAATAATAGCGAGATTTTTATGACAATTTGTCAGCTTTACAATTCACCACTAGTCCTCTTTCGTTGTATACACGACGCTCTTTCGTTATGGTTCGTTCGTCTATTTTTGAGTGTTATTCTAAATTTATGTTTTTCTTACTAGTCAGCCTTTTCTGGTATTGAAAAATCAGCGAGTAAGCTGGCGTTTATGATTCATTTACCTTAAACTGCTTAGACTAATAGCTTATACTAATATTTAATACTTAATTGCAATTATTTAGTTAATTTTTAATTCCTTGCTGTGCTTTGTAGAGTGACCTATTTGACATCAATTGTCTAATTGTTTATGACTACTGTTTTTAATAACTCAAATCATTTCTTTGCAGAAATTTGAAACCTGAAATTCAAATAAAAAATAAATAAATAAACTCGCACCTTTTCTTGGTAGTCGTTAGTGGCTTGCACTACTCGTAGTTTTGTCTGCTTTTGTTTTCAGATGTTGTACATTCAATTTATCGAAATTAATTGGTTGGGTCACTGAAACATTTTATGTCCAGTAAATTCAGTATGTTAGCTGACATATCATTTGTTTTGGTACTTGTTATGGCTTTCTCAATTGGAAGTCAGGCGGTAAGCAAACCTAGCATTTCAAGGTTTCTTCTCGAAAAAACTGAACGGATTAACCTAAAAAAGCAGTTGAAAAACAAGCATTCATAAAATCACGGATGAAACAGTGCCACGACTTAAACGGATTAACTTGAGCAGATAAAATAAGTTACGTATTAAAAGGATCAGGAATTCCTCCGTGGCTTAAAGTTTCCGCTGATGTTTTATCCGTCCTTATTTCATTAATGTGTCACTGACAAAACTCCAATCAGTATCTTAAGAATTAGTTTTAATTGACGGAGATTAAAGTGGTCCGTTAAAGTTACGGATTAAACTTTATTTCCATTTAATCCGTTAGCGTATTCCTAAAAGAATTTATAGTTTAAGCT
This sequence comes from Trissonchulus latispiculum, assembly GCA_030248195.1. Taxonomy (NCBI): domain Eukaryota; kingdom Metazoa; phylum Nematoda; class Enoplea; order Enoplida; family Ironidae; genus Trissonchulus; species Trissonchulus latispiculum. Next base: position 17,543 of record JASAND010015733.1, read on the forward strand.
AATCCGTTCAATCCAAATTATAAAAAGGCCTAAAGATTAGGTACGTTCTGCTGAAAGGCAGCATGTGACAAAGAAAGGTAAAGATTAGATAAGTGTAGCCTACTGGAGAATTCTCCTGCCACAGTCAGGGTCTAGGGCACTGTTGCTCATCCCTGGATACTCAGTCCTTGAGCCAGCCAGGTGTCACTTCGAGAGATATCTGCAACTGTACAGGAGGAATCAGCTCCTCAGTCCACAGTCCCCAGCTACTTTCTCACATAAGTTGTACCCATTTACCGACCAGTGAAGGCTGGATAACTGGGCTGGCTGGAGCCCACGAAAAGCCGATATGAACACCCAAACCCCATGCTCAAGGGATTTGGAAAAGCTTTCTGACCCTGGGGAGACAAATACGGCCTATGTAGTTTACTGTATTGATTTTCAGCTTTGTGGGTTACACATAGCAGTATAGTGACAATTAAAATGAAAGACGGTGAAAATAGTAAAGTGTAAACTGTAATCAAAAATCTGATCAGATCTTGATTGTACAGTCATAGTTGATTGCCAGCACTCGCTTCCAGCCTGAGCCTGAAGACATGTCTGAGCAGCTGCGAACCAGATTAATTAGTTAATTAATTTATTGTAATTAGGCTGCGTTTTTATCTTTAAGTTTAATTTTAATTGGCCTTTCAGGACCCGGAAATGGAAGAGCCAACTCTAGACGCCCTTGTGAAGCGATATCTTCGACCCGCCGTTCAGGGTCGCTACGTCGGACGTCATTTTAGTTCCTTCGGAAAACGTAACTCCCCACTCAAGGACCGACGCTATATTCCCTACTGGAGCTATTTTGACGTAGACGCCGACGACAAGAGGTCCATTTATTCGGGTCGACGGTTCGGGTCCCGGCAGCAATACGTAACTGAACGAAGTACAA
>JASAND010015735.1:0-28902 GCA_030248195.1 Trissonchulus latispiculum
TTCGCAAGCCTGCTGTTACTGGCTGGATGTTCAGGAGCTAAGGAGCGCCAGAGTTGTGGCGATAAAGAGATAGCAATTGCAGCCAAGAATGATAACGGGGTGATTAAGCTGACCTGCTCTAATAAATGTACCCAAGCCTCACCAGAGGAATTGGTAAGGATACCCATTCTGATGTCATGGCTGTTCCCCCTCATGGGAAACTGGCGATATCAGTCATGAGGAATCAGATTTCGCAATTTGTGAACTTAGGCATGAAACTAACCAATACTTAATGGATTGAAAATTCGGAAATGATGCTGATGTTACGAACCATCAGAATTATAAAAGTAGAATGTGGTTCCCTCCCGTGTTTATGCCATCTGCATAATCAGCATGTGATTATTTTATTAAAACGTCGAATGTATTTAGTGTAAAAGTGTTGTGATAAATTATTAGCTAGCACTGGTGAAGATATCATAAGCTTGATTTAAAACGTACTTGTGCCGTTTGTGGCGGTTCTTCTCTTACTAAAATTCGACATGGCTGAAGCAGTTCAAGTGGCTTATAAAGCAGATTTTGTCTCTCCATATTCGGTAGTTCGATGACTGTAGAATGCCACTTTGCTTGAACCGAGCTTACTCGTAAAAGCGGAAATCTTATATTTTTAGGCTTGTGACAAAGTGTACCGTTTCAACTGTGACTACAAGAAGCATGAAGTGGTAGCCGGATTCTACAATAAAAAGGAGGAGTCAGTGGCTTTACATAACGTTCTATCTGTAACTCATATTACATGAAGGATTGGAAAGTATCAATCATATTTTTTGGGGAAGCCGTTTACGGGATCAAGCAATCTAACTGAAAGATATTGTAGAACCCTTCATGAAATACACACAACACAGTAACACACAACACGCACCTGTGGTGGTAGCTTAAGATGTTTGTTTCAAGTTTCCTTTCACTCGCTACATCTGTTTCAAAAAATAAGTTACAGACCTGCCCCAAGCTTTTCCAGTACCAATGTTTATCTTGAAGCAACTGCAGATTGGTTTTAATGTTTATGTGGCAGAGACTACAAACATTTTTTCAATTTCTTACAAAATTTGCTTTTCAGATACAAGAACCGTTGCTGCAAATACAGTCAGGTACATGAATGGATGAAAAGCAGTCAGAAATCGCTGAGCCCTGGACAAGAAGTTGTAGGGAAAGAGGAGGACGTTCATGGAAAAGATGTCATTGAAGTGATCACTGATATAAATTACGATGGGTATTGGTCTTTGTTAAATAGTATATTCAGTGATGTAACCATACATTAACATAGGGTCGGGTCCTGGGGGGGCTTGTCCCCAAAAAATTTTGAGGGGGCTTGCATCTTGAACGAAAAATTTCAGGGGGCCTTGCACCTGAAAAATAAAATTAACGCTAATTTTATTAAAATTAATTTTTATTAAAATTTGCACCAAAATCTTCAATCTTCAGAAAAATTTTAAAATTTTGTAAGATATTAGCGAAAAATTAAACATTTAGCTTAAAAATTCCGGCGAAGCGAATTTTTCGGCTGGTTTTGCTTACCCCTTGGCCATGTTTTCGTTACCCCTTGTTCCCGAAGCCGGTGGAGCTGGTACCTTGTCTGGGTTGGGGGTACTTGGACCTTCCCCCAACAGAACCCTCCCGCGTTCACCTATGGATGTAACGGTTCGCAGCCAACAGTTTAACTCATGCAACACAGCAAATCTCAATGTAAACGATAAGGACTAGGTTTTGGCTCTTGGCTTCTGTAAATTTTGTGGGGAGGAACTGACTTAATTATCTGTTTACACTTGATTAATCTTCAAGTGGTACCACAACTGGGCAAGTTGAACACTGAGTGCAGAACGAAAATGAGAGAGGTCACTTCGCAATAACCTTGGCATTTCTCTCCCCATCAATTTTACATCTTTGATATTAGGATTAGGAGTTTAGCAAATTAACAAACTGAAAACAGAAAAATCTTCAACTGGCATTCAGCTTAGAAATTCATTTTCATGTCGAAAGTTGAAATTGAAATTTAATTTAAACGGACTAAACTTAAGGTAATATCAAACGCATATAATTTCGGAACAGTTGAATCCAACACTGTGACAAAGTTGATAAACTCGTTAATATTTCCACACTTATACTGATCATATCTGCCATGAAAAACTGATTTCAGGATTGCTTTTAAATTTAGTTTTAAATGAAAATTTATTTTCAATTCAACCTTAAACTTGACAATTAATTGCTAGCCTGAATGCCATGAAAGCAGCTGAAGATTATACCGTTTTAAAACTCCTAAAAAACTACTAAACTCCTGATATTAAAGGTGTGAAAGTTATGGGGAGAGAATTGCAAATGTCGTAGCGAAGTGACCTCTCTCATTTTCGTGCTGCAGTCAGTGTTCAACTTGCCCAGTTGTGTGCCACTTGAAGATTAATCAAGTGTAAACTGAGTCATTAAGTCAGTTCCTCCACATAAAATTTACAGAAGTCTGGCTCTTTTCCAACCTTTGCCATTCAGTCAATTGTTGCTTCTCAAAAATCATTTCACACAAGAAAAAAGCATTTTAAGACTTCTGCAATAAAAATTTTAAAATAGCATAGCTATCACTTGCATTGTCTTGGAAAGCCATCATCTTGGAGTTTGTCTTTTTTCCATTTGCTGGATTACCTTACAATAGCTACCATTTCGCCTGAGGTTTCATAGTAGCGGAGGAATGGTACTTCAAGGTGATCTTGAACCAGGACATTAGATCTTGAAGTCTGATTCTACACAGCCCATGTTGCGTTTTCAATGCATACGTGGCCATCCAGCTTATAACAGCTTGTGTATGCTGATGCTAATGCAACTGTGCGGCCGTGGTATCATTATAAATACGTTCAAAAAGTATTTTATTTAGAAGCAACAAATACACTGTGACATTCACAAGGATGAAATGCATTGTGGAAGACGATGTACCGGGAGATATAAACAGTAAGTGAATTGCGAATTGCGACCAGAGTTTTGTTTGGGGTGGTGTCTCCCTTGAGGCACATGTTGCTGGTTGATGGCGTAAATCAAGGTGAAATTTAATGAATCACTCCAAAATAAGCTAGTTTTGCGTTCTTAACATCCTCCGCGCAATCCCGCTCCAAAAATTCGCGATTTCCTTCGGGGCAGTTTTTGTAGTTAAGCTTATATCCATTCGAAAGATCTTTTCGCTTTCGGATGGAACTTTCTAGCTTTTCCTATCGTGAGAAATGGCCAATTTTCTTATTTAGCCGTCGAAAATTTGTAGATTCTGCAGATAACCAATAATTTATTATTACTTGAGCTATGCAACCAGTAAAATTAGGCTGCCGATCAAAAGGTGTCAAAAGGGTAAATTATCCGACATATAATCATCTTCCAGTTGCCATCCCGTAGGCTGCTATCATAGAAATATGGCTTTTGCAAAAACACGAAAATTTTTTCCAAAGATTGTGGAGCATTTACCATGCAAGCTGAAGTGCTGCTATTTGAAAGATGTTTTCTGCACAAATATATCCTGGGGCGATTTTTTGTTGTTGCTAGCTTAAGCGGTCGCTAGCCAAAGTTGGAAACAGAAGGCAAAATCTAGGCTACGCACACGTGCCTATTTCTCCATAACAAAAAGCAATTTTATAGTAACACTCAGAAGTCAATCCAGTTTAGTACCGCAAATTTTCTTTAGAGAAAATACAAAACAATTCAAGAACCTACAGAATTTAGCCCTTGAAAAATTCACAAAAGAAGCAAACAACAGAAGACAATCATAAAATCAAAACATTATTCTTAATTTTAAACCTGTCGAAGAATCTCTGTCAGGATTAACCATCAAAATCGGTAGAACATAAAAAGGGATCCTAATAAATTGGAGTCACAAAAACCAACTGAGTATCACCGACCTCCCAGCCACACTGAACTAAAGCGCTCCCAATTTCAGAAGAATGAACTATTAGCTAACTCCGGCGTTGGTCTGTATACAAAGGTAGAATTTAAAGTCTGACACAAAGTCTGACACACGGAGGCTCATAATAGTATATATTTTCTGAATCGCCGTGATGAGAGGGAAATTATTATAAAATTTAAAACTTTGAAAAATTTGAAAATTTTTGAAAAATTTGTTTATCGAGGATTTTCCCGAATATGCATGCTAAACTTTTCATTGTTTTGGAAGATTTTCCCATATCAAAATAACCAGAATGACGTAAGAACGAAGAAAATCGGTTATGGTTTGAATTTTTTATTAACATTTTTCAATTATCAAAATGCGTTGATCTTTGCCGCTTTTCCAACTTTGACAAGCTACAGCTTGCTTAGTACTTGATTGAAAATTTTTTCGTTCTCATTTTTGGGACAGCTTCGGTATCTGCCTTATAAGCTATTTTTCCAGCCTGCCGTAAACGCCATGTTTCAAAATTTGAAAGTTGATTTTTTCGAAAATCACCTTTTTTGACCCAAAATTTCAATACACTGGTGTCAGGAAATTGAGTGTAATTAACTCATGCTAAATATTCCATCTTTGTTGAATCCAAAGATGTCAAAATGTTACCGCTACGATGCATATTGCGTCGGCAACAAATTTTAAAAGATTTCACTTAATTTCAATAGGATTTTGGGTTTCCTTGTTACTTGTTAAAGTAATGACCTAATTCCTCGAAATCATGTTGAAATTAAGGGAAATCTTTGAAAATTTGCAGGCACGCAATATGCGTAGTAGTGGTAACATTTTTAGATCGTTCGATTCAGCAAAGACGGAATATTTAAGATGATTTATCTACACGCAATTTTTCTGATACCACTGTATTGAAATTTTGGGTCAAAAGCTGTGATTCTGCTACGTTAAAGCAGATGCCTAAGCTGTCCAGAAAATGAAAACGGAAAGAATTTCTATTAAGTAATGAGCGAGCAGTAGCTTGTCAAAGTTGGAAAAGTGGCAGTGATCAAAGAATTTTGAAAATCAAAAAATGCTACTAAACAATTCAAACCTTCGCCGATTTTCTTCGTTCTTGCGTCATTCTGTGTGTTTTGAGATGGGAAAACCTTCCAAAACAATGAAAATTTTACCATGCATATTCGGGGAAATCCTCGATAAATGATATTTTGAAATTTATGAAATTTTTCAGTAATTTAAAGACAGAAATCTGGGAATATTTCCAGAATATGCATTAGTTTTTAGTAAGTTTTGGCAATATTGTTGGGTAGTTTAAATCTAATACGGTTATAATTGTAATTTTAAATCTAACTTACCAATTTACAAACTATAAAACCTCACTATATACTCCACTCAGTAGTGTTGTTGACCGGCCGGTTGGAAAACGGCCAGCCGGTGGCCGGCCGCCGGCCGGCCAAGGAGTACACTCGGCCGGTCGGGCAGCCGTTTCAGGCCGGCCGGCCGGCAGCGCTTATATGTTAAAAATTTATCAGAGTTTTCTCTGTAAATCGCCTTTAAATCATGCTGATGCGTTTTCATATACTGATTTCTTGTTCTGGTACTCATGAGTCAGTCTGCTGGCTATTTTTAGTCTTTGATTTGTTAACCGGCCGTTTTCGGCCGGTTAGGCCGTTGAACGATCGGGCGGCCGGCCGTTGGCCGTCTGCAGAAGGTCGGCCAGCCGGTAACGGTAGAAGATAGCTACACATTAGAGGATAAAGCCTTATAGAGTCGGAAACCACGACTTTTTTGTCACCACTGCAACACTGTGTCTTTGGGTTATAAGTAGACGAATATAAAGAACTGAATCCATAAAATTTAGCTTTCATTTGGTGTAGGCTGGATATTAGCAAATATCAGCACTGTGATGTAATCTGAACAAAATTTTAAATAATTTAATTTATTTCTCAATGCTATTTGTGTTTTGTATTTTTAATATTTCAGTTCTGCAGAAGGTGCTGGTTGCCATTATTAACATACTTGTCTTAAAAATTATAATTACCCTTGTAAGAGCAATTGGCGGCTGTTTTACGGCCTTCGCTCTTATTCTGACACCGTTCGGCCAAGTGCCAATGGACCAACTAAAAGTAGGAGATCTGGTTCAAACCGAACTTGACGCAGGAGTGACATGCTTTGCACCTGTTCAATACTTTCTTCATCGCGAGCTAGAAACCGTAGCCAACTTTGTCACTCTTTCAACCGCCGGTGGAAAATCGTTAACTCTAACTCCGGATCATCTCACTTTTCGAGTGCCCTGCGATGACCAGTCAACGTCAGCGAGAAACTCGATACCGGCTGGGGAGTTGGAGGTCGGTGATTGTTTGCTGTCCAACATTAACGGATCCTTTGTGCCCGACTTGATTCTGTCTAAAACAGAAAAACAACAAAACGGAATCTTTGCTCCGGTGACCGACAGCGGTGTGATTGTGGTCGATGATGTCCTCTCATCCTGTTTCGTCGGATCAGCAGATAATAGAATTGGTAGGGCAGCGCTCGCCAGTATTCGATCGATCCAATCAGCGATTTGCCGATTTCTTCCGGCTAGTTTCTGTGTTGAAGCTGTAAAAGAAGAAGGTCAAGATCATGGAGAGGTAGGGCTAACAGGAACCCTGGAATACTTCTACCATCGAGTGATGGATGTACTGCCAGGAAGCTTGTGAACGGAAAATAACGTAAATGGCATTTTACAGTAGGTTACGTAACGCTTCATATTGTGTGCATGTTGACGAAATATCAAATGTGCTTATGTTTGTTTATCTGCTTTGATTACTTTGCAAATGTTATATGTAAGCAATGTTTTGCTGATAAAATGTGGTTTTAACTAATATCTTGAACCTAGGCAAAACCAAATTTTTCTAGACTTGCATAACGATTCTGTTTCTGTTTCCAATAAATCCAGTTGCATGAATTATTCAATTATCTGAATTAATAAGCATATGATTGGACCCCAGCGTGACTCACATACACCATTATGTAGATTTGTCAATCCATGTTGATGCCAGATCTGAGAAAATAGCGTTGAATACAGAACCTTCTTAAAGCAAAAACAATCCCAGTTAATGTCTTATAGATATTGGATTCTCGAATTCGACCCTGACTTCGACAGATTAGCTACATATGAATAATTCCAAAAGTGTTAACAGGATCAACCCCGAAATGGACAAAAATTCGGTTATATTCTATACAAAAATTGACTGGTTTGGAAATTTTAGTAGTAAAAACATGATAATCATTTTATTTTAGCAGCAAAACTATTTAGCAAAAGTAAGTAGTAAAAATGAGAAGCAGGAAGGAATGCTTTATTGTTAAATACCAGCTACTCTGTGACTTTCGACTTTGGCAAATCTTCGTACTTTTCATTACTTTCGTGTACAGCAGTTGGCTTGAAAGAAATCAACTATATAAGCAGGTGTTAATTGCTAATTAGTCAGTTGTTCATAGTCTTGTTGTGACGTGCGCTTGGATTATTAGCTGTGCTCCGTATGTGTGCCATTTACTGTATGCCACTCTCCGACACCCGCTATTCTTGGGTAAAATTTGTAAGTTCTCTTGTGTGACTTTTGTTGATAGTTAAGGTTTAGATTTATTAGTTAGGTAGGTAGTGAAACCAGCGAGAAATACTTGAGTTAGACCTGCAATCGCTTAGCCTCCCGATTTCTAGCCTATCCATCGGACAATAGGCTAGGAATTAATATTATAATTGCCTTCAAAGGTGTAATTTATTATTCTGAAGTCCTTTGGGATCCGCCCTGTCTAGCTTCTCGCCGAGGGTATCTGCCATTTTTTCACCAGTCGAAGCGGTCTACGCCTCCAGCTTCTACACGATTTTCCTCCTACCATCTATTGTCTGAGAGCTCGGGAGGGAGTAGCCGCGGTGCGTTCATGACATAGCCGGTGATGGAAAAACTGTCCATCCTTTAGTGAGTGACAATTTATTCTCATCAAAGACAAGATTTTTGTAGCCAGTGATGGAAAAATCTCCATCCTTCAGTGAGTGACACAATTTTCCTCCTATCATCTATTGTCTGAGAGCTCGGGAGGGAGTAGCCGCGGTGAGTTCATGATATAGCCGGCGATGAAAAAACTGTTCATCCTTTAGTGAGTGACAATTTATTCTCATCAAAGACAAAAATCTTGTAGCCAGTGCTGGGAAAACTGTGCATCCTTTAGTCGCTAAATCAAATATCAGTGGCATTGCTTTACCACATGTTGCGTCAGTTAAAGATTTGTGTGTAATGTTGACAAACGATCTGAAATTTAATGTACACGTAGAAACAATTACTAAAAGAGCTAGACGAATCCTAGATCAAATATTAAGGTCTTTCGAATGCAGAAATCCAGAAGTTCTTATTAAACTTTACATAACATTCATCCGATCCGATCCCATCCGATCCCATCCAGAATATGCTTCTCCTGTCTGGAACCCTCACCAAGTTGGTCTAATCAAGAGTACATAATATAAGATTGCGACAACTGGCCAGCTCTCTGTTATCAGAGCAAAACTATGCTCTGTTCGCTAACGGCTTACCCCCTCCCCAAATTGGACACCAGTCAACAAAGCGAATTCGTCCGCTGTGTTTGTGTTCTAAAGTTCGAAACAGACACAAACTACACTTACGTAATGCTTGTGTTTTCGACCTTAAACACATAAACATAGAGCGGTCAATTGACATCTGTAAGGGAAGCAGGCATGGGAAAGATTGATAAGCCTGCTATGGGAGTTCAGCTGATGGCACTGTGGTGTAGCGGTAGCATGTCTGTTTCCGGATCAGAAAAACCGTGGTTCGATCCCCGGCTGGGCCAATTCTTTACTTTCAATGGTGAGTGAAAAGCTGAACCTCCCTCTTCCCCTCTCTTCTAGGTCCTGGTTTCGTGGGTACGAGGGTGCCTGACGCCTCCCGTTCGGGCTTGTCCTCGGTTTCATCTTCGTCCCCCATCCTGGATAGAAGCGCTACATGTGGCGAGGCTGCCAGGAGGACCCGGATTGGACTCCTGTCTCCGGTCCCCCAGTAGTTGCTTCTGGCTGGTTGGATTTAAAGGGGTCTGGCTGGAACGTGTTTCGGAGAAGCACGGATTCCTTGGGCTCAGACTGCCCTGCGCTGGATGCGCTCTCGGTTGGATTCCGAGTTGAGCAAGCCGCGGGACGCGTCTTAAATGAAACCCGGGGGAGATGTAAGGGAAGCAGGCATAGGAAAGATTGATAAGCCTGCAATGGGTGTTCAGCTGATGGCCCCGTGGTGTAGTGGTTGGCATGTCTGACTCCGGAGCAGAAGGGCCGTGGTTTGATCCCCGGCGGGACCAATCTTTTACTTTCAATGGTGAGTGAAAAGCTGAACCTCCCTCTTCCCCTCTCTTCTAGGTCCTGGTATCGTGGGTACGAGGGTGCCTGACGCCTCCCGTTCGGGCTTGTCCTTAGTTTCTTCCTGATCCGCCAGCCCTGATAGAAGCGCTGCACATCGAGCATCAGCCGCTCGACACTTGGTCAAAAAATAGCGATTAAACAGAGCCACTTTATCCCCATCGTCCGTATAAATAGTTCCCCCTCTGGAAAGGGTTGGAATAGATGGGTGGTCTGTACGTTTTGTGAGCCGATTCACAGCCGTCCACCATTGCCGGCCACAGTAACTATCCTCGCAGAGGGCGGTTTCCGATGCATACTTTCGTTTGTGCCGTCGCACTGCGTGAAAACATTTGGTTGAGGTTTGAAGGCTGAGTAACGCCAGACTTTATAGGCTGTTGCTTTCTTCCTAGACAATTCGTGATGCTTCCGATTGCAGAATGGTTTTGAGCAACGGCTTAAGGCGTTTCTGAGGTTTGAAACGGCTCATGCCAGATCGTACAGGATTACGAATATTGACATTGAGTTGTTCTTCGTAGAGCGTCCGAGTCAGCATTGCATTACACATTTATGCCAAGTCCTAAGAGTTAGGTTAATGGATTTTACTGACACAGTGGTTTCTGTTCTTCTCTTATCGTCTATGACTTTGAATGTATACTTAACCTGTATTTGTTTGTGTGCTGTATAGGAACTTTGTACTGTTAGCTGAATGCTATATGGTATGTTAACTCCGTAATATGCACAGTTTGCTGCCATGTACAATTAGGACCCGTTTAGCATTTTTGTTTAGTTGTAAAGATGCTTGTTGTACTTAATCTTCTGAATTCGTTGTGTAGGTAATTTTTGTTGTATTTAATCTCTTTAACTGTGTATAGGATAAAATGTAGTATCTTACTCTTGTAAAGCAGTGATTTTCTGTATTGTCAGTATGTGTGTAATTGTGCCTGTATGTGTAACTAAGTGTGAATGATTTGTGTGTTTTGTGGTTTTGTGTGATTGTGTGGATTTATGCAGTAGTGGCTTAAGGGTACTTACTTCTTAAGTTTGGTTTCTTTTCTCGAACCTACGTCCTTTAGTCTTTTCTAAATTGGTTAGTTACGGTTAGGCTAATTGGAAACCTCAAACCCCCACGTTTCGAGTTTGCCTGTATTTGACTACCAATAGCTACCAAACCTGTCTTTCTTTTTGAAGTTCCTTCTTTCACACTTATGTGGGCATTTGAATGGCACACCGCACGGTGTTGCTCAATTTAGGTCCGCTCATACGGAGTTGGAATGGAAATTTACTTACTTTTTCTTCTTTACTGGAATAACGGTAGCACCTCGTTATCTTGGAATTTTATCAGGCGCTAAAATCTTTTCGGGGGGGGGTATGATGGTAAAATCCAACTTTACTAGCTGTATTCCACCTTAAGTATCTTACTTGGGTTTAGCAACCGATCAATGTAACGCTCTTAAACAGTAACCATTTAGCGACAGTAATTAGCTTAGATGCATAATCAGTTGATGTATAATTGTCGTAGTGTCTTGTACGCCTATAGAGCCAACTTGTATTTACCTCTTTGCTATGTTTATGATCCCGTGTCAATAAATACCGTATTAGTTCTATCTTAATTCATGCCTTCCATTTGTTAGGACATCCTTAGTTAGGGATTCAGTTTTCTTTGCTTAGGTTGCGCATAAGCTTTGGCCGAGCGTAGAACCTGTAGTTCGAGTAGAACCTGATCGTTTCGCCATCTAAGTACCGGTTTGGTTACCCGATAGTAAATTGGTAGTTAACAGTAATATACCTGTTAGGAAACGATAGCACAGTGCTAACTAAAGGCAGACGTTGACTGACAGGATCCTATACCTGCTAGATTCGAGGGTCGAAGATCGGTGATAGATTGCTGACTGTAGATCGTCACGTACGTACAGAGCAGTACCGGCTCCGAGAGTCAGGCGTTCATGGCGAAAAAGGTTAAAACCCGGGATCAGATACGCATTGTCGTTTGTAGTTGCTGGATTTGCTGAGTTGTTGCAAGATTCACATATCGCAACGATGGCTGGTCTCTGTCCCTGGGTCTCTGTCTCTTTGGGCCTTTTCAAGAAAGGATAGAGTAGAGTTAAAATTAACTCGATCCTTTTCATGAAAGAGTTAAAAGAGGAGGTAAACTCAAGCTTGAGTGGAGTTAAAAAGAGTTAAAACAGCTATTTTTAACTCTACTCTACTCTACTCTACCCTTTCTTGAAAAGGCCCTCTCTCTGTTCACACTTGTGAAACCTAGTAACCCTACGACAAGAATTTTACCTGCTGTTAAATATGCAACCATTTTATTAAAGTTAAAGAACTCTAATTAAACCGAAGTGAACAAAGACCAGCGCACCCGCGGTGCTGTTTGAATAACCAACTCAGGCCTCAGGGCCAACATGAATATAAGTGAATTCAAAAGCTGAAACTAATTGATAGCTTTCCATAAAGCCCGACCGATCCAGGTTGAAACAAAACTGGAGACTGAGTTAAAATATTGGGGTTGATTGATGTTGCCAACGTCATAGCAGAGTTTGTTCTAGATGGAATTGTTCAGACAATTCGCAGAATTTAGTCCTAAGTCTCAGCAATAAAGTCAAAGCAGAATACAGCAAAGTAATCGTAGCAATAATAATTCTAAGAATTGAAAACCCAAGCTGAAAGCTTTGAGCTAACCTAAGTTATACAAGACATAACATAGCATAAACGACAACTTATTGCAAGAAGCAAAACTTCAATTTTGTGAGGCTCAAAAAACTTATGTAGGCTTCACACACCTCCCCCCTTCGGAAGAGGGATCGTCCCCTGACGATGCACAAAAGACACAATCGCTCAGGCGATACAACAACGACAACATATATAGACAATGCAAAGTGGCGCAGGCCGCAAAACACGAAGCATCATCTCAGGATGTAATAACATTAACATACCTTTATAAAAATTAAGTAAATGAGTCCAATAAGGCAAGAAAATAAGGCAAGAAAATGTTTGAATAAATGATGATTAAATGATGATTAAATGAGAATAAAATGAGATTAAGGTAAATGAATAAATCAAATAAGTAGTCAAATTGTCTGCAGCTGTAGGCATATAGTCAGTTCAAGTGGTGAGGTCGAGGAGTTCCTGAAGCCATCCCGCCAGGGCCAAAGGGCTGGGGTGAAGATTGTCCGGGAAATACGGCACGCGCTGTTCGGCATGGAGACGACGGATCCGGGTCGGGTAGGTGCACAGATGGAATCCCTCTAGGGCCGCCTGGGTGGTAAGATCCGAATTGACCTGATCGATATCGGACATCTCGGTGGAATTTTGGCGAGGAACCAGCGTATTGATGATGACGCGGCCAGCGCCGAAGCGTCTCAGGGCGACGTCAATCAGGTCCCGAAAAGCCAGGGTCACACTCTCAGGAGTGTGGCCTTTGCGGATGTTATTAATTCCCGCAAAAATGACGATCCAGTCGACAGATGGAGGAAACAGATCGTCCAGCAAATACAGGAGAACTTCTTCCAGCAGTGCACCGCTACGCGCCACAAATCCCATCTGCAGCGGTGGGACGTTCCGGAAGCGAAGCGCCGTAGAGTCACCCACAAAAACCACAGGACAGTTGATGACAGATGAGGGAAGTGGTCGGGCGACATTCCGGGCAAGTTTGAGGCCAAACGTCGCATCGTCCCCATAGAGGTTGGACCCAGTAAGGTCCTGAGTTGGTTTCCGGACGAAACGTTGCAAGGAACAACCCGTCGACATCAGATATTCGCCCGGTTCCAGGAAAATCACCGAATAGTTCTGATTATCGGCCAGATTAGACCATTCCAACAGAAGCTGGCTGTGAGGCACCAGCCTGGCGACAATGTAGGCGATGATGGAGGAGCGAAAGTTCCGAAAGGCAAACGTTTTGCTGATCGGACCCTTCACCATCTCGTTCCACAGATCAACGGGATGACCGTGGACCTTGATGGTTTGAGCCAGCGGAGGGCCAACCAGCTCTCGAAGGACTGCGCCAACCGCTGCCGCAATGGATAGGGGACCACCGTAGCCACTGATTTCCCTGAAGACCTCCAGCGGCGTATCCCGATTGTAGGCAGGGTGCAGTACATCGTTTGGGCCGGTCACCATCAGTTCAGGCCGTCGGCGGCGCCCAGCAAGCAGAGCAACTTGATGCGCCAAGTTCGGTGGAATTGGCAGAGCAAACTACAGTGCTGGCGACTACAAGGAGGAGCGTCAACACTCTGCTCAGGCAGACGTTGGACTGGGTCCTCCTGGCCGGAGCAAGGGTTTCTTCATCCGGCGGCTGTTCACCCTCCAACTGGGGAATCTCAGCAATAACATCTAGTTGGACAAACACAGATAGTGCGACTGCTCCAGGGGCTGAGTAATCGCAGGCTGAGTCAGCAGGAACCTCGGGATTACCACCTGGTGATGGGTCGGAATCGGCCAGGGCAGGAGCTCTAGCGTCGACTTCAGTGGCGATATTAGCAATCAGATCCAACAATAAATAGTTCCACTTTGCTCTGCATAACTGAGTTTAGGACTAATTTTAGGACACAAGTTTAGGTCAATGTGAATTACTAACTTTAATAAAATGACGTAATACAATTAGATGGAACTAATTATAAGATTAAATTAACAACATTAAGTGCATTCATGATGCAACTCCAGTTCTCTGAGAAAACGACGGCCTCAGGGCCTAAAGCACGCAGGCAAGCAAAGAAATATTTCAATTAAAAAAATAACAAGAGCTGACAAATCAGCGCTAAACTGCCGACTGCCTTCAACCAAGAAAACTTAACAACTGAATTGTTTCAAAAGTGAATCAACAAGACTGCTGTAAGGAGCTAAGCTGCAAGCTTACACTTATAGCAAGCTAGGTTTGGAACCTGGAACAATAATTCCTGGAATATACTGAATAAACCTGACATAGCAGCAAAAGAGAAAAGAACATATTCGTAAGCTCACTGAGCTTTGGCAATTCTAGGAATTGAAGGTGCAAAGCAAATAAAGAAGTAATTCGGCAAGACCTTAGTCAAAACACAACAGCAAAAACACATAAATGCACATTGTAAAACTTAGGAAACAGAAGAAGGACAAGAGAGGGCATCACATACCTTCCCTGTTTGAAAAAGAGATCGTCTCCTGTCGATCTTCAAAACAAAAGTCTTCGCTCAGGCGAATAACAGAAACGATACTTTCAAGAGTCAAGAGGTCAGTAAATCATTAATATGTGTCATCGTAGGATGGCTAAATCACAGTAAAATCAACAGCAACGAAAACAAACAAATAAAACTAACAAACAATAAACATACAACAATAAAATAAGACTGTCTTCTGCTATGATCATTAAACAGTTATGAACAGGTAATAAGATTCCACACAGTCACAATAGGATTGGAAATAACCATTAGATGTCAGAAATGTTCGTCACCAATTGTCAACAGCGTAAAATAATGGCACGTAGTTCCAGCGAACCAAATAAATATTAAGATGGGCAATGTCTAGATTGGAATTATAACGGTTAAGGGCAAAATGAAGCTAATAATGAAATAAATAGCAACAAAATAAGACACACAAAAGGTCTAAGGCAATACTGACCAAAGATTAGAAATTCCATCCGGTTTCAAAAGTACCAGGATCCATGGTCATTGATAATGTACCGCAGCAAAGGATCGACGAGCTACGGGACGACGATAATAACAAATGTTGAACAAGCAAACGAAATGATTTCTCTGAATACTTACAACGGTGTATCCCGATTGTAGGCAGGGTGCAGTACATCGTATGGGCCGGTCACCAACAGCTCAGGCCGTCGGCGGCGCCCAGCAAGCAGAGCAACTTGATGCGCCAAGTTCGGTGGAATTGGCAGAGCAAACTACAGTGCTGGCGACTACAAGGAGGAGCGTCAACACTCTGCTCAGGCAGACGTTGGACTGGGTCCTCCTGGCCGGAGCAAGGGTTTCTTCATCCGGCGGCTGTTCACCCTCCAACTGGGGAATCTCAGCAATAACATCTAGTTGG
The DNA here is from genome assembly GCA_030248195.1 of Trissonchulus latispiculum. Lineage (NCBI taxonomy): Eukaryota > Metazoa > Nematoda > Enoplea > Enoplida > Ironidae > Trissonchulus > Trissonchulus latispiculum. The sequence continues at coordinate 15,282 of JASAND010015735.1, forward strand.
ACAAACACAGATAGTGCGACTGCTCCAGGGGCTGAGTAATCGCAGGCTGAGTCAGCAGGAACCTCGGGATTACCACCTGGTGATGGGTCGCAGTCGGCCAGGGCAGGAGCTCTAGCGTCGACTTCAGTGGCGATATTAGCAATCAGATCCAACATTAAATAGTTCCACTTTGCTCTGCATAACTGAGTTTAGGACTAATTTTAGGACACAAGTTTAGATCAATGTGAATTACTAACTTTAATAAAATGACGTAATACAATTAGATGGAACTAATTATAAGATTAAATTAACAACATTAAGTGCATTCATGATGCAACTCCAGTTCTCTGAGAAAACGACGGCCTCAGGGCCTAAAGAACGCAGGCAAGCAAAGAAATATTTCAATTAAAAAAATAACAAGAGCTGACAAATCAGCGCTAAACTGCCAACTGCCTTCAACCAAGAAAACTTAACAACTGAATTGTTTCAAAAGTGAATCAACAAGACTGCTGTAAGGAGCTAAGCTGCAAGCTTACACTTATAGCAAGCTAGGTTTGGAACCTGGAACAATAATTCCTGGAATATACTGAATAAACCTGACATAGCAGCAAAAGAGAAAAGAACATATTCGTAAGCTCACTGAGCTTTGGCAATTCTAGGAATTGAAGGTGCAAAGCAAATAAAGAAGTAATTCGGCAAGACCTTAGTCAAAACACAACAGCAAAAACACATAAATGCACATTGTAAAACTTAGGAAACAGAAGAAGGACAAGAGGGGGCATCACACACTTGTCTCTGTGCTTGTCTCTCTGCAGTCCATAAGAGTTCCTAAGTCCTAACAGACTGTAAGCAGAGTTGAGATTGTCTCAACTTTTACGGCTGACCCTATGAAACTGACCAATCATATGCAGGTGACATCTACTGCTTCTTGGTCAGCGTTAATTTGTAAATGACCCAGTGCCACAGGACAGAAACATAGGGACAGGGCAGAGACTTAGAGACGAGTATGATGCGGGCTTGGGTACAACAAACTTGAGCGGTCGCAAAATTTACTCTAGTAGCAATAAATGTTGCAGTTTTTTTGCAACAATTTTTTGTTTTTTTTGCAACAACAAGAATTTCCAACAATATCAGATAATTAGTTTTAGTTTCTGCTATCAGGATCAGTTTCTGATAATTAGGTGTAATATCAGATAATTAGCTTCAACTTCTGATAATTAGCTATAATTTCGGATAATCAGGTGTAACATCCGATAATCAGCTCAACTTCTGATAATTATGTATAGCTTCGGATAATTATTTGCAATATCAGATAATCAGCTCAATTTCCGATAATTAGCTATAATTTCGGATAATCAGGTGCAACATCCGATAATTAGCTCAACTTCTGATAATTATGTATAGTTTCGGATAATTATTTGCAATATCAGATAATTAGCTCAATTTCCGATAATTAGCTATAATTTCGGATAATTAGGTGCAATATCAGATAATTAGCTCAACTTCTGATAATTAGTTATAATTTCGGATAATTAGGTGCAATATGAGATAATTAGCTCAATTTCCGATAATTAGCTATAATTTCGGATAATTAGCTCAATTTCCGATAATTAGCTATAATTTCCGATAATTAGGTGCAATATCAGATAATTAGCTTCAACTTCTGATAATTAGGTACAATTTCTGATAATTAGGTACAATATCAGATAATTAGCTCTAGTTTCTGCTAATTAGCTTACGTTTCTGATAATTAGGTATAGTTTCTGATAATTGTGCGCAACATCCGATAATTAGCTCAACTTCTGATAATTATGTATAGCTTCGGATAATTATTTGCAATATCAGATAATTAGCTCAACTTCTGATAATTAGGTATAGTTCCGGATAATTAGGTGCAATATCAGATAATTAGCTCAACTTCTGATAATTAGCTATAATTTCGGATAATCAGGTGCAACATCCGATAATTAGCTCAACTTCTGATAATTATGTATAGTTTCGGATAATTATTTGCAATATCAGATAATTAGCTCAATTTCCGATAATTAGCTATAATTTCAGATAATCAGGTGCAACATCCGATAATTAGCTCAACTTCTGATAATTATGTATAGTTTCGGATAATTATTTGCAATATCAGATAATTAGCTCAATTTCCGATAATTAGCTATAATTTCGGATAATTAGGTGCAATATCAGATAATTAGCTTCAACTTCTGATAATTAGGTACAATTTCTGATAATCAGGTACAATATCAGATAATTAGCTCTAGTTTCTGCTAATTAGCTTACGTTTCTGATAATTAGGTATAGTTTCTGATAATTGTGCGCAATATCAGATAATTAGCTCAACTTCTGATAATTAGCTATAATTTCGGATAATCAGGTGCAACATCCGATAATTAGCTCAACTTCTGATAATTATGTATAGTTCCGGATAATTAGGTGCAATATCAGATAATTAGCTCAACTTCTGATAATTAGCTATAATTTCGGATAATTGGGTGCATTATCAGATAATTAGCTCAACTTCTGATAATTAGGTATAGTTTCGGATAATTGTTGGCAATATCAGACAATTAGCTCAATTTCCGATAATTAGCTATAATTTCGGACAATTAGGTGCAATATCAGATAATTAGCTCAACTTCTGATAATTAGTTATAATTTCGGATAATTAGGTGCAATATCAGACAATTAGCGTCAACTTCTGATAATTAGGTATAGTTCCGGATAATTAGGTGCAATATCAGATAATTAGCTCAACTTCTGATAATTAGCTATAATTTCGGAAAATTAGGTGCAATATCAGATAATTAGCGTCAACTTCTGATAATTAGGTACAATTTCTGATAATCAGGTACAATATCAGATAATTAGCTTTAGTTTCTGCTAATTAGGATCAGTTTCTGATAATTAGGTGCAATATCAGATAATAAGCTTCAGTTTCTGGTAATTAGATTCAGTTTCCGAAAATTATTTCCAATATCAGATAATTAGCTCAACTTCTGAGAGTTAGGTTCACTTTCTGAGAATTATGTGCAATATCAGATAATTAGCTCTAGTTTCTGCTAATTAGCTTACGTTTCTGATAATTAGGTATAGTTTCTGATAATTGTGCGCAATATCAGATAATTAGCTTCAACTTCTGATAATTAGCTATAATTTCGGATAATCAGGTGCAACATTCGATAATTAGCTCAACTTCTGATAATTATGTATAGTTTCTGATAATTGTTTGCAATGTCAGATAATCAGCTTCAACTTCTGATAATTATGTGTAGTTTTTGATAATTAGGTGCAATATTAGATAATTAGCTTCAACTTCTGATAATTATGTATAGTTTCTGATAATTAGGTGCAATATCAGATAATTAGCTTCAACTTCTGATAATTAGGTTCCGTTTCTGATAATTGGGTGCAATATCAGTAATTTCTGATAATTAGTTCAGTTTCTGATAATTGGGTGCAATATCAGATAATTAGCTCAGCTTCTGATAATTAGGTATAGTTTCTGATAATTAGGTGCAATATCGGATAACTAGCTCAACTTCTGATAATTAGGCACAGTTCCGGATAATTATGTGCAATATCAGATAATTAGCTTCAACTTCTGATAATTATGTATGGTTTCTGATAATTAGGTGCAATATCAGATAATTAGCTTCAACTTCTGATAATTAGGTTCCGTTTCTGATAATTGGGTGCAATATCAGATAATTTGCTCAATATCTGATTATTAGGTATAGTTTCGAATAATTGGTGCAATATCAGATAATAAGCTTCTGTTTCTGGTAATTAGGTTCAGTTTCTGATGATTGGGTGCAATATCAGATAATTTGCTCAACATCTGATTATTAGGTATAGTTTCGGATAATTAGGTGCAATATCAGATTATTAGCTTACGCTTCTGATAATTAGGTATAGTTTCTGATAATTAGGTGCAGTATCCGCTAATTAGCTTCCGTTTCAGGTAATTAGGTTCAGCTTCTGATAGTTAGGTGCGATATCGCATAATTAGCTCAACTTCTGATAATTAGGTACAGTTCCGGATAATTATGTGCAATATCAGATAATTAGCTGCAACTTCTGATAATTAGGTATAGTTTCCGATAATTAGGTGCAATTTCAGATATATAATTAGCTTCAGTTTCTAAAATTAGGTTCAGTTTCTGATAATTGGGTGCAATATCAGATAATTAGCTCAGCTTCTGATAATTAGGTATAGTTTCTGATAATTAGGTGCAATGTCACATAATTAGCTTCAACTGTTTCTGATAATTAGGTACAGTTTCTGATAATTAGGTGCAATATCAGATAATTAGCTTGCGCTTCTTGTAATTGGGTGCAATATCAGATAAGTAGCTTGCGCTTCTGGTAATTAGGTTCGGTTTCTGATAATCAGGTGCAATATCAGATTATTAGCTTCCGTTTCAGGTAATTAGGTTCAGTTTCTGATAATTGGGTGCAATATCAGATAATTAGCTCAACTTCTGATAATTAGGTATAGTTTCTGATAATTAGGTGCAATATCAGATTATTAGCTTACGTTTCTGATAATTAGGTATAGTTTCTGATAATTAGGTGCAATATCAATATCAGATAATAAGTGCAATATCAGATAATAAGCATCTGTTTCAGGTAATTAGGTTCAGTTTCTGATAATTGTGTGCAATATCAGATAATTAGCTCAACTTCTGATAATTAGGTATAGTTTCTGATAATTAGGTGCAATATCAGATAATTAGCTTCAACTTCTGATAATTAGGTATAGTTTCTGATAATTAGGTGCAATATCAGATAATTAGCTTCAACTTCTGATAATTAGGTACAATTCTGATAATTAGGTACAATATCAGATTATTAGCTGACGTTTCTGATAATTAGATTCAGTTTCTGATAATTGGGTGCAATATCAGATAATTAGCTCAACTTCTGATAATTAGGTATAGTTTCTGATAATTAGGTGCAATATCAGATAATTAGCTTCAACTTCCGATAATTATGTATAGTTTCTCATAATTAGGTGCAATATCAGATAATAAGCATCCGTTTCAGGTAATTAGGTTCAGTTTCTGATAATTGGGTGCATTATCAGATAATTAGCTCAACTTCTGATAATTAGGTATAGTTTCTGATAATTGGGTGCATTGTCAGATAATTAGCTCAACTTCTGATAATTAGGTATAGTTTCTGATAATTAGGTGCAATATCAGATAATAAGCATCCGTTTCAGGTAATTAGGTTCAGTTTCTGATAATTGCGTGCAATATCAGATAATTAGCTCAACTTCTGATAATTAGCCTATAATTTCAGCTGATTAGGTGCAATATCAGATAATAAGTTTCCGTTTCTGAAAATTAGGTTCAGTTTCTGATAATTGCGTGCAATATCAGATAATTAGCTCAACTTCTGATAATTAGGTATAGTTTCTGATAATTGGGTGCATTATCAGATAATTAGCTCAACTTCTGATAATTAGGTATAGTTTCTGATAATTAGGTGCAATTTCAGATAATTAGCTTCAGTTTCTGAAAATTAGGTTCAGTTTCTGTAATGCAATATAGTTCAACTTCTGATAATTAGGTATAGTTTCTGATAATTAGGTGTAATGTCAGATAATCAGCTCCAGTTCCTGATAGTTAGGTCCAGTTTCCGGTAATTAGGTGCTGTATCAGATAATTAGGTGCAATTTCTGATAATTAGGTATTGTTTCAAAAGATTAGGTGCAATATCAGATAATTAGCTTCCGTTTCTGATAACTAGGTATAATTTCTAACAATTAGGTCCAATATCACATAATTAGCTCAACTTCTGATAATTAGGTATAGTTCCGGATAATTAAGTGCAATATCAGATAATAAGCATCCGTTTCAGGTAATTAGGTTCAGTTTCTGATAATTGGGTGCATTATCAGATAATTAGCTCAACTTCTGATAATTAGGTATAGTTTCGGATAATTGTTGGCAATATCAGATAATTAGCTTCAACTTCTGATAATTATGTATAGTTTCTGATAATTAGGTGCAATATCAGATAATTAGCTTCAACTTCTGATAATTAGGTTCCGTTTCTGATAATTGGGTGCAATATCAGATAATTAGCTCAACTTTTGATAATTAGGTATAGTTCCGGATAATTAAGTGCAATATCAGATAACTAGCTTCAACTTCTGATAATTAGGTATAATTTCTGATAATTAGGTTCAATTTCAGATAATTAGCTTCAGTTTCTGAAAATTAGGTTCAGTTTCTGATAATTGTGTGCAATATCAGATAATTAGCATCAACTTCTGATAATTAGCTATAATTTCTGATAATTAGGTTCAATTTCAGATAATAAGTTTCCGTTTCTGAAAATTAGGTTCAGTTTCTGATAATTGCGCGCAATATCAGATAATTAGCTCAACTTCTGATACTTATGTATAGTTTCGGATAATTATTTGCAATATCAGATAATTAGCTTCAGTTTCTGAAAATTAGGTTCAGTTTCTGATAATTGCGTGCAATATCAGATAATTAGCTCAACTTCTGATAATTAGGTATAGTTTCTGATAATTAGGTGCAATATCAGATAATTAGCTTCCGTTTCTGATAATTAGGTTCAGGTTCTGTTAATTGGTGCAATATCAGAGAATCAGCTTCAATTGCTTACAATTAGGTGTAGTTTCTGATAATTAGGTGCAATATCAGATAATTAGCGTTTCATGTTAATTAGCTACAATATCTGATAATTAGGTACATTATCAGATAATTAGGTGCAACTTCAGATAATTAGGTTCAGTTTCTGATTGGGTGCTATATCAGATAATTAGCTTCAACTTCTAATAATTAGCTATAGTTTTGGATAATTAGGTGCAATATCAGATAATTAGCTCAACGTCTGATAATTAGGGATAGTTGCGGATAATTAGGTGCAATATCAGATAATTAGCTCAACGTCTGATAATTAGGTTTCATAGTTTCTTCGGATAATTTAGATAATTAGGTGCAATATCAGATTATTAGCTTACGCTTCTGATAATTAGGTATAGTTTCTGATAATTAGGTGCAGTATCCGCTAATTAGCTTCCGTTTCAGGTAATTAGGTTCAGCTTCTGATAATTGGGTGCAATATCAGATAATTAGCTCAACTTCTGATAATTAGGTATAGTTTCTGATAATTAGGTGCAATATCAGATAATTAGCTCAACTTCTGATAATTATGCATAGTGTCTGATAATTAGGTGCAATATCAGAAAATAAGCTTCCGTTTCAGGTAATTAGGTTCAGTTTCTGATAATTGGGGGCAATATCAGATAATTAGCTCAACTTCTGATAATTAGGTATAGTTTCTGATAATTAGGTGCAATATCAGACAATTAGCTTCAACTTCTGATAATTAGGTACATTTCTGATAATTATGCAATATAGATTTCTGATAATTAGTATGTCATAGAATATCAGATAATTAGCTCAACTTCTGATAATTAGGTATAGTTTCTGATAATTAGGTGCAATATCAGATTATTAGCTTACGTTTCTGATAATTAGGTATAGTTTCTGATAATTAGGTGCAATATCAGATTATTAGCTTCCGTTTCAGGTAATTAGGTTCAGTTTCTGATAATTGGGTGCAATATAAGATAATTAGCCCAACTTCTGATAATTAGCTATAATTTCGGATAATTAGGTCAATATCGATAATTAGGTGCAATATCAGATAATAAGCTTCTTTCTGATAATTAGGTTCAGTTTCTGATAATTGAGTGCAATATCAGATAATTAGCTTAAGCTAATAGCTTACTTCTGATAATTAGGTATAATTTCTGATAATTAGGTGCAATATCAGATAATTAGCTTCCGTTTCTGATAATTAGGTATAGTTTCTGATAATTAGGTGCAATAACAAATAATTAGCTTCAATTGCTTATAATTAGGTATAGTTTCTGATAATTAGGTGCAATATCAGATAATTAGCTTCTGTTTCTGATAATTAGGTTCAGTTTCTGAAATTACGCGCTATATCAGATAATTAGTTCAACTTCTGATAATTAGGTATAGCTTCTGATAATTAGGTGCAATATCAGATAATTAGCTTCAACTTTCGATAATTATGTATAGTTTCTGAAAATTAGGTGCAATATCAGATAATTGGCTCAACTTCTGATAATTAGGTATCAGTTTCTGATAATTGGGTGCAATATCAGATAATTAGCTCAACTTCTGATAATTAGTTACTAATTTCTGATAATCAGGTACAATATCAGATAATTAACTTAAGTTTCTGCTAATAAGGATTAGTTTCTGATAATTAGGTGCAATATCAGATAATAAGCTTCAGGTTCTGGTAATTAGGTTCAGTTGCTGATTATTATGTGTAATATCAGATAATTAGCTTCAACTTCGGATAATTAGGTACAATTTCTGATAATTATTTGCAATATCAGATAATTAGCTCTAGTTTCTGCTAATTAGCTTACGTTTCTGATAATTAGGTATAGTTTCTGATAATTGTGCGCAATATCAGATAACTAGCTCAACTTCTGACAATTAGCTATAATTTCGGATAATCAGGTGCAATATCAGACAATTAGCGTCAACTTCTGATAATTAGATATAGTTTCTGATAATTATTTGCAATATCAGATAATTAGCTCTAGTTTCTGCTAATTAGGTATAGTTCGTAAATACCAAAATTCTGGTTGGGTGAAATGTCTACGTTGGCGAGGGGATGGGGGGTTGTGATGGAGGGCCTTGAAGAAATTTCAAAAATTTGGAAAATTTTGACCGCCGAATCGAATAATTTAAATGGGATGCAAGCCCGTAAGCTGAAATTTGGTGTGAACGTACGCCCCATAGGTCTACAAAATTGTACCAAATATGAAGGAATTCTGCCGTGGCATTTTTGTTATAGTCCAGTTGAAACATGAAAATAGTTGCAAAATCCGTCAAAAACTAATTTTTGAAGATTACCCAATATACACAATATGTATATCAATCGATAGCTTTCGTGATGCTGAACAACTTTTCTTCTTGGCGCAATCGCGTATTTGCCACCTATTTCAAGTTATTTTCGAAAAACTGAAATTTCATCGTTTGAAAGGACCACTGAAATGAGGGATTTTACCTTCAATTTGCCTTAGTTTAGAAGACTTGACTGAGTTTTGAAAATGGATGTATCGGGTAGAATTCAGCCATTTACACGTATTTCGTTGCTTAACAACTGTGTTATGCTGTTTTCTTTTCGAGTGGCAGGCTGTACAGTCGCTAGAAGAATGTACCGGTCAGGCAGTTGACTTGGCATTCAACTGGATACTCAAAGTAACAAGCACGCATCCATTTACGAAGGAAACAAGTTTTAATTTATGTTATTGTGGCAGGGTCAGTAAGGCTACATTTCAGCACATTTGAGCCAAATTTGTTAACGTTATCATGCTAGAACACCTTAGGATACTTTTTGAACCATGCCAAATTGACCTTTTTCATGTTTCAAGTGGAATAAAACTATTATGCCACGGCAGAATTCCTTCATATTTGGCACAATTGTGTAGACCTATAGGGTGTATGTTCACACCAAATTTTAGCTTCCAGGGTTGTACCAAATTTAAATTATTTGATTCGGCGTCCAAAATTTCCCAAAGTTTTGACATTTCTTCAAGTTTTGGCTAGCATTGCTCTCTAACCATTAGGGTTACAGCAAAGCTAATGCCGTGTGCATGTTTCCCAATATGTCTTCTCTTGCTGTGCCAAAGCGTAGACATTTTCACTGAACCAAACTGCTGTGAGAAATTTTTAAGTATTTATGTTGGGTGCCACCAAAATCGGGGGGTCGGCCAGGTTTTCGCGGACGTTGTGGATTATAGGAACCAGCTAGAAATCAGAGACTTCATACTATTTTGGCCACGCACGTGCTTTACATTCCTGCAAAAAAGAATTGAAATCCGACGAACTTTGGGCACCCCCATTTTAGTCGCCCCCCTTAATCGGGCGTACAATTTCGTTACGATCAGTGGGCCTGTAGACTGTTGAAATATAGATTACTAAAATGCTTTAGAGTTAGAAATAAAAGTTCATCCAGTAGGGACATGAGGGACATGACATGAAACGTTCGAACCATATTTGTCAGATTTACTTTGGTTATGAATTTTGTAATGAATGCAATAATTTTGACCGAAAGTCTGTTTTCTTTGCCTTTCCGAAGCTTTTTGCCCGGAGAAGTCTCCTTACAAAGTTAGAAATTTAGACAATTAGAACATTTACAGTGTTTATTCTTCTTAGACCTCATAGACACAAGGCAGAACACGTTAAGCAATATACGGTGGTATTAGCTTGGGCTGTAGGAACAAAGTTGTGATAGTGTGCAGTCAATGCCGCATACAGGGTGAGGTCCCTGTCGTCTTACCGGTATTACCTCAGGTAACGATACGCGTGGCTAGTACGAAATTGACATTTAAATGTCCACCAGCACATCCTTTTCAAACTAATACAATCTAAAGTCTGCTTAATTGTAAGGTTTTACTATAAAGAATATGGCTAGTCACAGAGGCGCAACCGTCAAGCTGAGGATATAAACTGATTTTTAGAAGGAAAGGTGCGCTAACAAGATTAAATCAGTGCCTGCTTAATTTTGAATCTAAGTTTGATTTGCTTCCGCTCCAGTTTTAGTAGTTTGTTACCAAGAAAAAGGTTGCATGAGAGCATTTCTGCTCACAACTCTTGAGAGTTGTTGAGATTGCATCAGTTACTCAGCTCTGAGCATGGAAGCTGCGATAATTCTATGGACAGAATGACTCTATATTTGAGTACGTGCACTTGAATATTTAGTCGTTCCATTCTATAAAAAGTTATGGGGCAATACAGATTATGATTTATTCACTCTGTCAATGTCTTCTAAACTAACCCAAAGAAGTTTTCTATGTTAAGATTCTTTCAGAAATAATGGCTTTTCGCAGAAATTAAGACTTTTCTCCTAAAAATTGCATACTGATAACAAACAATTCAACAGTAAAAACGGAATTCGCTATAAAACTGAAAGTAACATCAACAGTGCTCGAGCATATCTTCATTCATTTTTATGATTACCATAGACACATTTAATATTATAACGGCTTTAACTATGTTCCACATTTCTTAACAAAAGCAATGCAGAGAATAATCTTGTTTAATTCTGATTATAGCTTTATGGTGGAACTCAGAAGCAAAAATTCTGCATTCTGCTAGCTATTGGAGGATTGCTGTAAATACCGAGCCTGTAAATGTTTACCAAGCACCCAAAATAGCAGTAATGTTTTCCAAGCACCCCGAATGCTAAAATTCAGGACACGACAGGTTAGCTTTTTTTCTTTTTGAATTTGATAAATGTATTCCCATATTTTATTTTTGAACATTCCATACATTAACACGGGGTCCGATTCTGGGGGGGGGTCTACCCCGACCTCGGCTCGGGGTCTACCCCTGAAAAATGCGGAAATTTTAAGGGGGTCTGCCCCGAAATTAGCAAAAAGTGCGAATTTTTAAAGTTTTTGACCAAAAATCAGTAAAAAATGACAATTTTTAGCTATTTTTAAGAAATTCTTTTAAAAAATCGCTAAAATTTGCTAAAAATTACCTATTTTTGGTAAAAATCGCTGAGGGGTCTACCCTTTTTTCCTTTCTGGACGGCAGGGTCTGCCCTTTTTTCCTTTTTGCTGAGGGGGGTCTACCCGTTTTTTGTCGGTCTGGGGGGGGGGTCTGCACCCCCCCCCCCATTCCCCCCCACGTTATCCTATGGAACATTCGGAACACTTTTATTTGAGGATTTTGACCAAGATCTTGTGCTGGAATGCCATTCGTTAAAGAACTACGACTTTTTTGTAACCTTATAATGTCTCCACAAATAGCTATTGTCCACCTCAACTTTTGTCAAAATAATCGACGTACAGTGGGAGTATCTCGAAACTGGTCACGATTTGGAGTTACCTAAAAGGATTAATACCACTCAAGCGAATCAGAAACATATACCCATTCGGATATATTGATGCTATCACTGGAGCTTTAGCCATACGTCCTTCATACATACGGTGCTACCAAGGACAAATTAATACGAAAACTAAAACTATTCAATCCGCTTTCCATGGGATACCACAACGGAATGAACGTGATTTTTACCGGGAAGCTGAGAAAGTTGTATACCATACTGTGGACTACGGCTGGACGCCAGCAAACTGCGACAAGCTCGCTCGCTTTTTGGCTACAGGAGTAGCAGAAGCGCGACAGTTTTGACTACAGTTCAATATCCTTTGTCATGAACAGGATTCCAAAATTTCTGCAGCCATTTTGTCTTAAGAATGCCTGATGACGCTGGAATCAATAAAGCTAAAATTACAGGACGGTTATTTGCCGCTGTAACCAGAAATAAAACATTTGCCAAGTATACCTCTAAAGCGGCACGTCTGCCAGTCCATCGATGAAGAGACAACAAGAGAAATTGATTCTCTGAACAGAAAAAATGATAAATATCTCCAGTATGAAGAGTCCGTACGAACCAGTTAATTGGCTTACTTCTAGACCAACATTGTTGGGGCAACATGAGGGAAATATGCAATATACTCTACACGTGCACATATATATTCTACAAAGCTTGTTCTGTTATGTTCATGCCGCTCTTGCTCAGTTACTCAGTTACTGTCATTACTGCCATTTCCTTATACTGAAAGGTTATAAACCATCATTTGCAACTCATTTATTCTTCGTCTGAATTCTCGTTGGTGTGAGATTAATGGAAATTATTTCCTGTCGCGTCTTGCTTTGTATTTGTGGAAAGTGTTTGTCAAGACATTTCCCCGTTGGTTGACAGACATCTTTGGAAAGGCTTCGTCAATGGAGGCCGGTTTTCAGCAAATGAACCAAATGTGTCAAAAGTGAAGCAATTAAACCAAACTACAAACATAGGTGTACGAAAAATACTAAATTGAAATCTGTTGTGAACACAGCGGTACGTATCTTAGAAATTGTATGGAGGCTAGCACGCATGTTCAAATTCTAGAATTGGATTGATATTACTGTATGAAGTAGCAAACGCTCAACGTTTTTGCAAGACTAGTTGACCATGACAACGAAGTTCAGATTGTTTCTGTTAAAAAGATTTCTCTCAACTCATGCAAGCAATTAAATAGCGGCACTACGCACACATTTTTGTTACGCACACTACGAAAATTGTTCAGGACTAATTTTAAGAGTTCTGTGTTCAGACAATTTGTTTGGGAAAAACATACAAGTGTTCAGACCTATAAGTTTTGATTGAAAATCGGTCAAAAATTAACACTTTTATCAAAATAATTGAGCTTGTTGGTTCATTAAACAGATTTTAAAAACAGCCGTCGGGAAAACGTTACTTTTGTAGCTTCAACTGTCGTTTGCTTTTTGCTTTCCTGCACTTTGAGAAACTTGTTTTCCCTTGCTATCGCATGTCAAAGTCGAACAGCTGAATTGAGTTAGACAGTCCTATTCTTCCTGGTTGTGACACGCATATCATGTCTAAGCTATAAAATGGTCTAAAAATGAACTCCAAAAATTGAGTAGATTACAGTCGTTCAACGCTTGCTGAAACACAAAAACTATAGCCCCATCGCCAAATTCTAGTCTTTCTAGATTCAGAGCAATACGTAACTGAACGAAGTACA
>JASAND010015736.1:0-19755 GCA_030248195.1 Trissonchulus latispiculum
CGGCATTTCCACCGTTTCGGTTGTTGTTGTTGTTCCGAGGAGGTCCAGAATAGTCGTTTCGGGGCCGGTGGGCGCTTCCACCGGGGGCTCGACATTCTCGTCGCGAATGTCCGCCCTTGCCGCAGTTGAAACAACGATAGTCGCTGGGGAAAGGGATCTTGTTGTCCGACCGCTGAGGAGGCGGGGAGCTCTTTCGGTGGTTCCCAGATCCATTTCTATTCTTCATACTGCGGACTTCTGTGGCTAGGGAAGCAGTGCTTTGCACTAGAGACGACAGGGCAGTGACCAGGGCCGGACCTGTAAGTCCTCCGGTAGTGAGGTTTCCTTCTGGATCCAATTCCAGGAAGGCAGGGGTCCCTTCCCCGGGGTATACGCCTTCGGCTTCGCGGGCTTTCTTGAAGGCAAGGGAGTAATCCTGAGTATCCATCGGGAATTCGTTCCTCAAGCCGATCAGGAACAGGCGGACCTTGAGCGCTTCCAGCATATCAGGGTCAGCTCCATCTTCCCAAGCAATACGGGCGTACTTCTGCAGCCTGAGGGAGTAATCTGCGACTGATTCGTGGGGCAGCTGTTTAACGCTGAACAGTTTCGCCGAGGCGTGCATTCCGGTCAACGGCGGAATCATGTGCTCTCTCAGCACGGCCACCGAGGCATCCCAGTCGTAGGGTCGCATAGCACCTCGGGGCAGGCACTTGTAGATCTCTGCCGCACGTCCTCGGAGGGTAGAGGAGAAGTTCATGACCTTCTGGTGGTCATCCATGCTGAGTCGTTGGCAGAATCTTTCATAGTTAGCCAGATGATCGTCGAAGTTCTCGTAATCCTTTCCGGAAAAGGTGGGCATATCCCTATAAGAAAAGGAAACGGCCTGGGTGTGAATGCTTCTTTGCAGGGAGGCCAGGATATTGCCCATTCCATGAAATTCTGCGGATTCAGAGCTGGCAGGGGAGTCCGGGCGGTTGTTGGGTTCATGGGGGTTGTTTGGGTCTCCGGGGCCACCGGGACCTCCAGGACCGCCAGGACCTCCAGGGCCTCCGGGACCACCGGGGCCGCCGGGGCCATTGGGATCAGGTGGACCTCCGGGTCCACCTGAAAAGGAGACGCGGCTACGTCTGAATCCTCCTCCAGAGCCAGGGGCATACGGTGGGGGCGGCATCATGGAGGGATCTTGATTGTCCTCACTCTCGTAGTCAGAATTCCGGTAGTTCTGGCTATCAGGAACTGGGTTGTCCATATCCATCGTTGGTCCAGGGAATTTGTGGAGTTTTCCTCACTGAGATGGATTGATAGGAGATTTCCTCACTGGGGGCTCCAATTTGTTTATGCCGTGTAATAGAGTGACTGAGATCTGTGACGATTATGGGCTGGGGCTGATGCTGAAAGTAAACTGATTTGGGTCGTGAGATTTGTTGTAGTCGGTTAGGCTTAGGCTAGGCTTCTTCGGCCTGTAGATCCGATCAGCACTCTAGAACACTGGTCAGCGCGTGGGGATTCAGAGATCTCCACTTAGATTGAAGTACAGACTGTAGTGGTGTTCTGACAAACCGTACTTAATGGCTGACCGGGTAGGGGTCTGGATTCGTGAGTTCGTTTGAGAAGAGGGGTCACCAGGGGGTTTATAGTCTCTATATCGACTCTTTCAATTGATGCAGCCTTATCCTCTAACTCGGATAAGACAGGGAACGATGATCTGAAACGTAGGCAGAAGACGAGTCTAAAAGTCACACAATTTATTGACACAAAGGCACAGACTGTAGTTATCAATTCCAGCAGATACGGTGTTCAATGCAAGGATACGGTACAATGAACACAGATTACAATGATCTGCCAGAATTGCCCTTCTAGTATTGACTGGTTTACGTTTTGGTTTGGGTTTGGGGTACACACGGTCTCCAGGACTTTTCCTGCAATTAACTCGATTACTCTACGGGGTCGGATAGGTAACCTATGTGCTTGACTAGCTCAACTCGTAGCCACTAACTCAACTCTTAGGCTTTTCTTCGTAGCCTCTTTAGCTTGCTCTGTCCCTCTAACAATAGATTGGGACTTAACACCAATTAACGCCAACAATTAACGTAAATTATAATAGTCTCACAAGGGGCGGCTTGGATTAGTTCTGGGGCCTCCGTGTAACGGCTACCCAGGCAACTGAATTTAGAGAGACGAGAGGTCCGTACCTGAAATGGATAATTACAGTTACGGACTGAAGAGTGTCGGATGAAATGCGAAAGGTCGAACGGCTGAACAACTAATATAATTATGTAAGTTAAAGCAGAGTACAAATGTCACTTCGGTTTAAGCAAGAACTTCGTTAGGGAAAACGATCACAATAACAGACTGGATTCCACTGAACATTTTCTGCAGATATTCGTGTTGATTTCAAAACAGTTCGAGACTAGGCTTGGTTAGGTTCCCGGATTGATTCACAGGTTTTACGCCGACTGTCTCTGCTGCTGTCTGCCACTCTACCTTCGTCAAAGTAGACCGAATGTAGCTACCTCTTCAGATTCCTGAACTGAACTGACTGATACTGCGAGGACCGTCCTGACATAGGTACTGACTGGAACTTCTGGATCAACTGGATCCGTAACTGACTGACACTGGCAAGATACGACAAGGGACCGGTCACGCGACAACAAGCAAGGCACTGAACACTGATTCCAAATCGGACCACAGACTAGCTTCTTCTGACTCAGACTGATCCGGCTCAGGCAGCAGACGTGCGGCAACCTGAATCAAATGGGTTAAAACCCATTAGAAACAGCGGTGGTGGGGATTAAAACCCCAGCAGCTATTATCCGAACCAATTGGCTTCCAAGTGTGGGTTTTGACACCCAAAACGTGCTTTGTGTGTTTTGTTAACTGTTCTTTGCTTTCAGACAGAATTCAGACAATTTGGTGATTTTGGTGTGCATTTGAACAAGATTGAACGATTTCCTGGCCGTTCTGGTGTTTCCGGCCAGATATGCAAATGAGGCTGGACTGGACTAGAGGACTGGACATAGAACGTGGACTGCACTGCTCAACACTGCCTAACTGACTAGAATCAACTATTCTAAAACTAAACTAACTTAAAACTAGCTACGTTTATCTAGAAACTCATGTACTGACAATTCTAGCATCTAGGGCTCAATACTGACTATAACTAAAACTGGGCACTGAACTATGGACTGTTACCCTCTAATCCACGGGTACACAGCACTAAACTGCACCTGGTAACTGATTGCTACTGGTAGAACACTATGCACTACGAACCTGGTCACATTATACGGTATTCAGCCTAATTCTAGCCCTAGGACAGAATATGCAAATGAGCTTACGTAAATTTGAACCTAAACTACCTAATCTACCTGCCTATCACAAGTTGGACCCTTTTCTTGCAGAGGCTCCACATCTTGAGAAAGATAACCTACGCAGGCCTCTGGGGTCCCAGAATTAGCGATTAACAGCAATCCTAAACAATTACTAACTCTGAACTACTAGACAATTATCAAGACTGGACTACAAACAATTATCGGCTATAAACTACACAAGATTCGAACATGGGCTTTTTTCCTGGCCCGGATACGTACCTAATCTAAATATTATTAGTTAATACCTACCTACCTAACTACTAATTAAGTTATTTTAATTATTATTTTACTGGGCTTTACGACCGGTTTCAGGGCAATTCTGGCTTGGCAGATACTAACATACAGTTTTCACGGCAAGTCATGGACAATTAATTATTTACAGCAGTTACCTGGCATCATGAGCAGAAAAAGAGGCAAACAGGGGCCAGAGATCGTTCAGCAATCACATACAAGATACGTTTCATTTTATTTCTTGGACCTTGGGCCTGAATTTGGCGGTTTTAGCCGATTTTAGCCCTTTTCTTCTTCTGGGCACATTTTAGCTTCAAAACTTGGCCTTAATTTTCCCTATTTACTCGTGAGGCTGCTTAGATACAAAACTCGATTTTACTGAACAAATTCCACAATTATGACAATAATAAAAAGCATTTTTATTACACAAAGCTGTCTATGCAGGTTTCTATTGTGCGGAATTTTGCATTTCTTGAAACGTTTCCAGAGACGCTATCTTCACGTAAAAGTCGGACAGTTTCTGGAGAAAAAGGAACTCGTGATACTTTTTTGGCGCAATTGACTAAGGACACAAACTGTTGAACAGCATAAGTTAAAACATCTTTAAAAACCAGCCAGTATTCGTTAATGTTAGTACATCCCATAAACATTATATTCCAGTCCAACATATAAACAAATATAGACATACTTTCATAGTCACCGATTCGATAATCCCTGGCTTCTTCAATTTCACTTTCTAGGATTAAACAGAAATTTGGACGAAAATGCACAATACCATGTCTACTAGTTACTAGTGGTTCATCAATAAAAATATCAGAAACACTAAATTCTGTTGGTCCGAAAACTAAGTCAAGCGTATTAAATGGAGACACAAAATGAGTTGGTTCCAAAACAAACTGTGTAAAATTATTGTCAACAAAGAAGTTTACAAATTGTTGAGATTCTTCGTCACCATAAGCAAGAGGCACTTCCCTGTCTATTTTTGGTTGATTGAAATCGCCTACGACAAAGCGGTTACCACACCCACTTTTAGCACTAATCATATTTTCAAAAGCACCATTTATATCTGAAACCCCTGCTGTTGGAGAATGGTAAACGACTCCCACTCTAAATTTTGTTTTTTTAAAGTCAAAGATATCCACCCACAATGCTTCGCATCCTTTACCACTAAGACCGTCACACACACAATACGATATTTATATTTACAACGTCTTTATAACGATATTACCATGTGGTTAGGTTATATTTGTTGTAAAATCGTGGTAAATGCTTACAAGTTACAACGTTTTTACAATGCTCCAAAATAAGTTTTAACAATTTTATAACATATTTACCCATAGGTGTACCACCTGTTTGGGTGGGGGGGGGTAGTAAAAAGTCCAAATCTGGCTTGGGGGGTCTAAATAACCGGAAATTTTGAAAAAACTGTACCCAAACAGTACCCAAATTTTTTAAGCGAAAAATGGCCCTTTTTGACATAAAATCTAATATTTTCGACATAAATCTACTCAAAAGCTACTCGTATTGCGTTTTCCAACCTATCTTTTAGCGTTTTTAAATATTTCCAGCCAATTTTTTCAGAAAAGTTTTGAAAGATTCCAAACATTTTTGCAAAAATTTGGCATTTTTTCTCGTTTGGACCCCATTTTAGAGGGGAGGGGGGGGTCTGGTCTGAGCTCGGCTTGGGGAGGGGGGAGTAGTCGAGGTCGGGTATGGGCGGTGGGGGATCGTGGGAGGGGTCTCATAGGGGGTAAACTGTAGCCTGGTACACCTATGTATTTACCACGTTGTAAAATTAATCGTTGTAAAGTCTATGTAAAAACGTTGTAAACATTTACCACGATTTTATAGCAAGTTTACCACATGGTAAAAGCGTTATAAAAACGTGTTGTAAATTCGTTATAAAAGTTGTAAAAACATTGTAAGTTGACCCAATTGAATTTAAGGTGGTGATTCCTTTTGGCACATATTATTGGTTGACGGTCCAAATCAGGATGAAATTTGATGAAACTTTCCAAAATAAGTTCTTTTAGCATTCTAACACCCTCCGCGCAATCCCGCTTCAAAACTTCAACGTTTCCGTTCATGGCGGTTTTTGCCGCGGTTTGACAATTAGCCAGTAGTTGCATAGCTATGATTATATTCATTCGAAAGATCTTGTTGAGCTCTACATTTTTGCTTTTTGAAGCACCTTTCTAGCGTTTCTCTACAATGAGATATAACTGATTTTCTTATTTTGGCGTTGAAAACTTGTCATTTTTGCAGAAATCAAATAATCCGCCATTTCTTGAGCTACGCAGGCCGTAAAATTAAACGAATGGCGTAAATTTGAAGGTCTCGTCGAGGCCGATTATTCGTGGCGTTATAATCTTCTAAATGCTATCCTGTACGCTGCTATCATAAAAAATGTAGTTTTTGCAAAAACATGACCAAATTTTTTCCAGCGATTGTGGGGCATTTACTATACATGATAGAGAGTTGCCACTTACTAGACATGTTCTACACAAACATACCCAGGGACCCTTTTTTAGTTGCCCCGATTGCTGCTTTCTAGCTAAAGTGGTCGCTTGCTAAAGTTGGGAAAAGTAGGCAAAAACCAGTTTGCGCATACATTCTAGCTAATATCTCCATTACAAAGAGCGGTTTCATAATAACTAAAAAAGGGTCCCCAGGTATTTGATAGAGGTATCGAATGGTATAATCGATGTCTCACGAAAAAATTTACTTCTGTCTGCCAAAAATCTGGAAAATTAAAGTACTTCGAAAATGCAGTAAAATAGTTTCCGAAAACTGAAACTAGCTTTCTTGCATTTATTAGAAAGAAAAAATGTTAAGCTCCATTTTGATATAAAAATGACTTCTTAACTCCAGGTAATGAATGAGTAATAAGTGTTCAAAGTTGATGTCTCCAAAAGGAATCACCACCTTAACATGATTTTACAACAGATTTACAACAATCTTACAACATGGCAAACTTATTGTAAATACGTATAAAAACCGAAGTAAAGCCATTGTATATTCATTGAAATCTTATGGTAAAACTGGATATAATCATTGTAAATCCATCAAAAAATATTAAAATTTCATTAAAAATCCGTGGTAAATTCATGGTACCTTGCGCAGCAATTTACAACGATTTTAAGCAGCAAAGTTCTTCCAGTGTACACCTTGGTTTCACCATAGGTGTGTTGCCGGGGTGGGGGGGAGGGTGGGGGGTGGTGGCCCTCCCCCCAAAGGGAGGGGTCGCCGATCCTCCCCCTGAAAAATTTTTGCCACCCCGATCTCTCCCCCATTTTAAATGTCCTTAATTCGTCCTATCCAAATTTTTGAAATTTTTTAGCCAAAAATTAGAAATTTTTCGAAAAATAGCTAGAATTCGCTTAATTACCTTAAAAATCGCTAAAAATAGCTGAAAATTCAGAACAAAAATCCGATTTTTCGCCAACCCACCCTGGGAAATTTTTCTTACCCCTCCCGCCAAATCGACTTTTGTCGACCCCCACTCCCTTTTTTTGCCAGATCTCCCTCCGACCTCCTTACTTTTTTCAAACCCCACCCCGACATTTTTCGCCAGCCACAGCCCACACCTATGGCTGAAGAAACACCCTCCACCCCACGAACGACAACAATTTTTAGATTTTTGGCGAAAATTTGCCAATTTCTTATCAAATTTCTTATAAACTGAGACAAATTTGTAAAAATTTTCACTTTTTACATAGGGGCCCGACACCCCAATAATCTACCCAACCCTGGCGCAGCCACTGTATACTACCCCAACCCCACCCCACCTCCACCCAAAAAAGAAACGTCCACCCTGTCCAATTTTCGTTGGAAATACACAAGCCTGCAACTATCTCTGTGATTTTCATATTATGCTGAACTGCTTTTACTGAGCAACTACAATTAAAACAACACCATCTCCCAGAGCAACAATAAAATGCAGGTTGTATTGGACTAAATCAGCACATTTGTACTTTTTGTCAAAAAATGTAGCTGGCACAGCATTTTTATTAGCTAGGCTGTACGCCGCTGTTCTTCTGTAGGAGCAGAAAGCAATCATTAAAAACATAAATTTGGAAGAACTACAAATTAAAAGTACATCATCTACATTTACTACATTAGATGTACTAAAATGTAGTGCAGTGCTTTTTATTCATAGTTGAAGGTGTTACGGCAAAGGATCGAACGCACATGTATGGTCCAAACGTTGCACGACACTTTCAAATCGCGTATATACCTCTTTATCCAATTTAAAGCCAATTATCAAATTGCTGTCTCAAACAGATTTGCCTTGCTAGTGGAACCCTCCGAAGAAGTGGAGTCCTCCTGGCAACAATTCAAATCCAGCATCAACCAGGGGCCTATTTCATATACATTACATTTGTTTGAGAAGACCTAGTTGAATTTCTGCAGCTGGCGAATAGTCTTATCCCCAGCATCAACTTGGAGGTAGACATGGGTGAGACCAAAATTAACTCGCCTGAAGAAGATGCCCCCGGTGGAGCATCGAAACCGGGTGTGAAATAAGGTTGGTCTGACTTTGGGTGTTCACGTTTTGATTTTCATTTCTCTGTGATTTCATCGTATCCTCGGGACCGGTGGACTTGTGGCTGTTTTGACTTTATCTGCCCTACTGTGCAAAATGCTTTTACACTGTTAGTCTGTTGAACTGATCGTTAACAGTTCAACGAAATTTGGAACACTGTTCAAAAACAGTCTAACAGTTGAACACTGTTAGACTGTTCAACTGTTAGTTTTGTCCATCGGGGCACTGGTACATATTTGTGTATGCTCACTCGCTTGTATGTTTATGTGTTGAAGCTCGAAAGTGGCCAGTTACTGATAGACAGTACCAAGACAGTACCTCCATTTTGAGTCCTGCCATCCTATACAGCATAAGCTACCTATTGCCTACAGCCAGGCATTGAGGATTTGCCGCATCTGCTCAAATCCAGACACCGCCCGGCTCAGGTGTAGGCAGCTCAAGGAAGATCTGGTAAGAAGAGGCTATCCCAGAGGTAAAGTTCAGCGAAGAATCGAAAGGGCTATGTCAGTAGACAGAATGCAGCTACTCACTCCCAAAATCGATCCAGGGACAGAGACTGAAGAAAAGTCCTACTATTTGGTACTGCCATACCATCCGGACCTCAGAAGCGTGAAAACAGTCTTAAGGAACCATGAACATTTTTTAAATGGTCTAAAATGCAAGGTAAACTTGTTCTGGCGTCCACCCCCAAGCTCAAAAACATGCTTGTGAAGGCCAAATTGCCAATGCCAAGAGCTGCCCATGGGACTATTAGCTCTGAGCATAGTGGAACCTTCAAATGTGGGCGACGCAGATGTGCCCTCTGTCCATCTATCAAAGCCGGCACCAGCACCAAAGCTCTGTAACTGGCTTAGAATACCGTCTGGAGAGCCATTTTGACTGTACGAGTAAAGGGCCTGTATATCTGGCGGAAATCGAAGGGTGTCCCTCCCAATATGTTGGAGAGAGTGGAAATACCCTTTCCATCCGGTTCAACAACCACCGGTGTGACATTCGCAAAATGGATGCTAGTTAACCTCTTTCGTGTGATTTCAGGAACCATAATCATACATTAGATCAATTATTAGTTACTGTATTGGACTTTTCTGAAAACGAAGTTATACGGAAGAAGAAAGAAAAGTGGTGGATAAGACAACTATTTTCTGACCATCCTTTTGGAATTAACTGGGAGCACGTTCTCCGTCACAACAAATCCCCACCTCCCGGGTCCGGGTTTATATACTAGCATCCATTTGGACTCTGCCGACGACAACAACATCAATAACAGTGGTTCCGACCCTGTCGGTAGTTCCGGTCCTCCGGTCCCCCCAGTCCTTGCCTCCCAGCCTCCCACTGACCCTCCCGGCAATTTCGGTCCTCCGGTCCCCCCGGTTCTTGCCCGTCCGGCCTCTGAAGCCGAAACCCTACAGAACTTTGAAATTTTCCTTCCCTCCCGAAATTGGATCCCCCGTTATCTGACCCCCCAGGAACGACAGCAGCGTGTGAAGAATCGCCTGAAGAAGATGCCCCCGGTGGAGCATCGAAACCGGTTGCGTGATTGAGGTTGGTCTGACTTTGGGTGTCCACGTTTGATTTTCATTCTTCAAATTAATATAGACTTTTACAGTAATTATACAGTAATTCTATAGTTAAACTCTACAGTATTTCTACAGTAATTTAATTTACAGTGTGAAGTTGACAGTACATGCATAAAAGTGGTCATATTGTAGTTTGTGATGTATTTGTGACGAGAGAGTTATTTGAGATAACAGATGTCCGAATTTTAACTTTTACTTGACAAACAATCAATCATTTTCTACTGTGTGTAGGGTTGGCTTTATCGATTGTTTTGCACTATATAAAGCTCTGTTGAAAACTAGTTTGTGGCAGTTGTAGTGGGATCTGTAGAGTGCGGGGTCCGCCATCTAGCTCGTTTCTTCAGATATATTTTCAAACTTATATTTGCATTGTTTGTTTGTGTGATTCTAACCTAATTTGGCATAGTGTATTGGTTGGGTTTGTCATTTTCTAACTGTAGTTGAGAGTAAAACCGAGTTTGTGATATTCTGACTTTTTAGGAGAGTCTAAGTCTAAGAGTCTAAGAGACTAAGTTAGGGGAATGGGCTTGATGACCATAGCTGGGGCCCCCAGATTAAATCTGTGTCTTAATGACTTTATTGGGGTTCCTGCTGTGCAATTTCCAATTTGATGTTTCACAAAAAGGTCAGGCGGAGGTCAGTTTAATGCACTCTTCTGTTTCTAGTTTTGGGGGCCCCAGCAGTGGATATCTAATCAAAATAAGTGCATTGTAATCTTGCATGTCTAAATATACTGTATCAAATAATTAAAACTTGTATAATTGTGTATAAGAACTTACCACCATGGAATTTTTCCTCTGAATGAATGGGTAAACAGGAATCCAATCTAAGTTGAACTTTCATATATTCAGGCTTCGTACACTCATGCTTGGTTTAAAGCTGCACAAGCTTATGAGTGACAAACACTGAATATTTTTTTGCCCTCCTGGGCTTTCAATTTAATTGCCAAATAATACATCTTTATAAAAAGCTACAAATATAACAGCAGGTAAAACAGCAACAGTAGCAATACAAGCAAATACAATTCTACAAACAAGAATACCGCAAAGCTGTACAAAAAATTAGCAAACAATTCGAGTTCATTAACAAATTTTGATCGCCATTCAAGACGATAATCTTCATAATGTGTTGGGCTCATACGTTCAATTCTGCGACGCATGTCACGTTTCATTTTGGACCATTGAGACTCGATATTTTGAGTGTGATCTATTCGATCACTGGGGTTCACGAACTCCTCACTATAATTTACAGTAGCGTGGGGTTCCTAGAACCCCTGCTGGGCAAGGTCATACAATCTATAACTTTGTCAGCAATCCGTAAAACTAATGATACAGGCAACACATACTGGGTTATGACTCCTCTTAGAGTTGCCTGGTTTCGATTTTCCACACGGACAACTTCTTGGAGATGCGGTTTACTCCACCACCAACCGCCCACTTAGTAGTTCGCCAAAGTCCTCGATTATATTTGCGTTAACCAAAAGCAGCTACGTCAATTTCAATCCCGCCACCCGGACCCCCAGGCCCCAACTGCCACTTCATCCTCTTCCAGCCATGCGAAAATTAATTCACGGAATGCTATGATCAACCGTGAAACAGTTTGAATAGACACTCCTGCTACACGAACAATAACGTTAGTTGGATATTTATTAAACCAAAACATCAAGAATATAGCGAACAGGGATTTGAAACAGAGCGAAAATAAAACGATGCCGCAAGTAAGTGCGACAAATTTTCACAGTACAACGCCAAACGGGCTCTCTTCCTTTTCCCTTAGAGCCAAATTTACACCGAGACCCGCACTTACCACAGAAACATTCTTCAGGAATTAAATTGTTTTGGACCAGGAATTGTCCGAGGCCGGAATCAGCAATTTGCCTGCGAGTTTGTCTCAAACTGCTAGCAAACGCCATTATCAAATGAAGTGAAGAAAACTTGTGAGTGTCTTAAATATCTACAGTTCTCTGGCACCCAGTAGTCTGGGAGCCGCTGAGGAATATTATCTGCTTTTGTTCAGCCACCTGCTCTAGTGTTGTTTTAACATTCTTTCTTGTATCATGTTCGAATGCATCAATCTTATGTAACAATTAACTTCTTTTAAGTGACACAGTAAGTTTATTCAGTTTGCAACATTACAATGCACTTATTTTGATTAGATATCCACTGCTGGGGCCCCCAAAACTAGAAACAGAAGAGTGCATTAAACTGACCTCCGCCTGACCTTTTTGTGAAACATCAAATTGGAAATTGCACAGCAGGAACCCCAATAAAGTCATTAAGACACAGATTTAATCTGGGGGCCCCAGCTATGGTCATCATAGTTAGGAGGTTTTTGACATCACACACCTTAGACTAGAACCTGCATTTAATTCTTTCAAATTATACGAAGTCCGGTCTTTTATTTCGAGAATCATACAACACATAGGACCAAATTTTACAGTGGCCTATTGACCAGTGGTCAAATCCCCTAAAACAGCGTTTTTCGGCGTTTTGGTTGGGGGCATATATAGTAAATCGACTACGTTCGTTTCAATGAGCATAGTTTCAGAACCGGCAGAAGTGACCACTGGTCAGTACGGGCTAAGGTGGCCTATTGACCAGTGGTCAAATCCCCTAAAACATCGTTTTTCGGCGTTTTGTTGAGCGCGTACATAGTAGATCGACTATGCTCGTTTCAATGTGCATATTTCCAGAATCGGTGGAAGTCAGCACTGGTCACTACCGGCTAGGTGGCCTATTGACCAGTGGTCAAATCCCATAAAACAGCGTTTTTCGGCGTTTTGGTTGGGGGCATATATAGTAAATCGACTACGCTCGTTTCAATGAGCATATTTTCAGAACCGGCGGAAGTGACCACTGGTCACTACAGGTTAGGTGGCCTATTGACCAGTGGTCAAATCCCCTAAGACAGCGTTTTTGGGCGTTTTGGTTGGGGGCATATATAGTAAATCGACTACGCTCGTTTCAATGAGCATATTTTCAGAACCGGCGGAAGTGACCACTGGTCACTACGGGCTTTGACCCACTGACCGACCACCGGTCAAATCACTAAAACAGCGTTTTTCATCATCTTGATTGGGGGCATACGCATATATATAGTAAATCGACTACGATCGTTTCAATGGGCATATTGCCGAAATTGAGGGAAGTGACCAGTGGTCACTACGGTCTATGAGGCCTATTGACCAGTGGTCAAACCCCTTTAAACAGCGTTTTTCGGCGTTTTGGTTGGGAGCATATATAGTAAACCGACTACGCTCGTTTCATTGGGCATATTACCGAAACTGAGGGAAGTGACCAGTGGTCACTACGGTCTATGAGGCCTATTGACCAGTGGTCAAACCCCTTTAAACAGCGTTTTTCGGCGCTTTGGTTGGGGGCGTATATAGTAAATCGACTACGCTCGTTTCATTGGGCATATTTTCAGAACCGGCGGAAGTGACCACTGGTCACTACGGGCTTTGACCCACTGACCGACCACCGGTCAAATCCCTAAAACAGCGTTTTTCATCATCTTGATTGGGGGCATACGCATATATATAGTAAATCGACTACGATCGTTTCAATGGGCATATTACCGAAACCGATGGAAGTGACCGGTGGTGTGTCTGGGGGGGGGGGGGGGTCACAAATGAAAGTATTCAAACGTGGCCAAGTTTGGTATCACTTTTCACTTTTCTGCCCTACCTGTGGCAATGTTCAAGCTCCTTATATCAATTAACTCAGTGTTAGAAAGGGACCCTTTAAAATGACAGAAGGACAAAAATGCTCCTCTGGAGCATGAAAAAGTAATATGGGTGATGGTGAGGTTGCAAAATCAAGGGAGGACTAGTCTTAAAAATGCTTAATATGGGGGCTAGGTTCAAAAACAGAAGAGGACTAGGTTGTGAGCGAATTAATATGGGCACAGCTTCGCCGAACAACCCATATTCGCGGACTTTCACGCTTCGCTTTATTGATTGTCGCATACAGAGCGAACAATGTCAACTGACAAGTTTAGTAAAAAAATTAATTTAAACGTTCAAAAAATTGGCGACGATGTTGTTTGCGTAGTCGGTTAGACTAGCTATGTTATACGTATACGTAAATTAACATTATTTCGTTGTGTTGGACTACGGCAAGCAACGAGAAAAGACTTAAGGATATGATACCAAGGTTATTGGTTCAATCCGGGAGGAAACAGAACATCGTCGGAATGATTCGTTCATTTATTCTTGATATGTATATAAATTTCCGTAGAAATGGAAAATGCACAGTAACTATCAAGAGATTCTTAATAGAAAAATTTGTCTTCGTCAAAGCTCGAATATCAGAGCTGTAAATTATTTGTGCACTATAAAGTATATAAATCGAAACATTGGTACGTATGCATGTATATATAATTTCGCAATCCGCGAATATGGGTTGTTCGGCGAAGCTGTGCCCATATTAATTCGCTCACAACCTAGTCCTCTTCTGTTTTTGAACCTAGCCCCCATATTAAGCATTTTTAAGACTAGTCCTCCCTTGATTTTGCAACCTCACCATCACCCATATTACTTTTTCATGCTCCAGAGGAGCATTTTTATTACTTGTATTTATATATATATATATATATGTATATATCTAATAAAATGTCAAAGCCTACTGAAAAAATTAGTTTCAACTGAATACTAAGAAGATAAAAAGGGTCTGGGGCGGCAGCCCCCTGTAAAAGCCAGACTCTTAACACAATAAAATTGCTTCTAGAAACTAATTTAGAGCAATCTTGCATTTATTTCTTACATAGTTTCACCAATAACTTTCCTTTGTTTCGTTAATTCAAAAAAGATCCGGATCCGGATGGTTTTGCTGCCGGATCCGGATCTTCAATCTCAATGTCCGGCAGGATCCGGGCATCCGGTCGATCCCTAGTAGGGAACACCGGGGCCGGGGCCTGAATATTAGGGGTATATACAAATTTAAAATTTTGTTACAAATTTAAATTTGGCCAAAAATTGGGCATTTTTGGGTAAATTTTGCAAAATTTTTCAAAAAGTCCAAATTTTTGACAACGTGTTTATTATCGCGACACGTTATTTATAACGGTTTTATGGACTTCTAGACTCTATATTGACCTTATTTTGGACTCAGAAACATGTTGCCAATCAAGTTTTCGAGTTTAAAACACTGTCTAATGTTAAAAATTACTTAATGATTTCATGTTTTTCGGCATTAGCAATGGCTGCTGAAGCTGAAAATACAATTTTTGAAATACAAATTGAAATCTTTTTGGGGGAGGGGGAGGGGGTAGCCGAAAATAAGGTGGGTGGGTCATCATACCATAGGTGTAATTGGGGGGGGGGGGGGTGGTAACCCCCCTGCCATTTTTTCAATCCCCCCAGAAATTGTTTGGGGGCCCCCGGCCCCCCCCCCCAAACTGGGGGGGGGGGGGTAGGCTCGCCGAAGGCGCGAAAATTGGCCAAAAATTGGGCATTTTTAGGGCAAATTTTGCAAAATTTTTCAAAAGTCCAAATTTTTGGCTTAACGTGTTTATTATCGCGAGAAATACACGTTTATAACGGTTTTATGGACTTCTAGACTCAATACTGACCTTATTCTGGAGTCAGAAACGTGTTGGCAATCAAGTTTTCGAGTTTAAGAACACTGTCTAATGTTAAAATTACTCAATGATTTCATGTTTTTCTTCATTAGCAACGGCTGAAAATGCGATTTTTGACATAAAAATAGAAAAATTTCTTTGGGGGAGGTTTGGGGGGGGTCGTGGTGGGGGTTTGGGGGGGGGTCTAAAAAGGGCCCCCCCCCAAATTCCGGGGGAGGGGTCCCCCCAACCCAAATCCCCGTTACACCTATGGGTGGGGTCAGCCCAGCCGGTTTGAGGTGGGGTGGGATCCAGAAAAATTGAATTTGGGGGGTTAAAAATTTTTCGGTCAAAAATTTAGAAAAAATTACCGAATTCGCTGAAAAAACGTTATTTCCAACTAAAAATCAACAATATTTCTTCATTTTTGCTCATTTAGTAGAAAAACTTTTTTCCAAAAAATTTGAATTTTTACTAATTTTGAGGCAAAATTTTCAAAATTTTGAGGGTGGGGTCTGGAAAATTTGGGTGGTGGGGGTCTGGGATTTGGCCATTTGGAAGTTTGTGGGTTATGCCTCCTAAATTTCGAGGGTGGGGTCTGCACTTTTCCATTTGGGGGGAAGGGTCCCTCCACCCCCTCTCCAAGTACACCTCTGCCCCCAAAATTGCCGGGGGGGACGGGCCCCCCATAGTTTTCTTTGGGGCGGGGGGTCATAGGTGTGTTAGGGGGGGGATGGGGTTGGGGGGTAGCCCCCGGCCCTTTTTTCAACCCTCCCCCAAAACTTTTTTGGGGGGACGTCCTCCCCCACAACTGGGGGGGGGGAGGGGGTAGTCGCGCCGAGGCCCAAAATTGGGTATTCTTAGGGTAAATTTTGAAAAAATTTTCAAAAATGTCCAAATTTTTGGCTTAAACTGTTTATTATTATGAGAAATACACGTTTTTAACTGTATTTTCGGATCTTATGACTCAATATTGTCCTTATTTTGGACTTGGAAACATGTTGGCAATCAAGTTTTTGAGTTTAAAACCACTGTTTAATGTTAAAATTACTTTATGGTTAGATGTTTTTTATCATTAGAAACGGCTGAAAATGCGATTTTTGGCATAAAAAATGAAAAATTTTTTTTGGGGGAGCGTTGGGGGGGGTCCCGGGGGGGTTGGGTTGGGGGGGTCGCCAGAGGGGGCCCCCCAGAAAATGTTGGGGGGGGAGCCTCCCCCACCCCAAATCTCCGTTACACCTATGGTCATAGGTGTGTTAGGGGGGAACCCCCCCTAAAAATTTTTTCCTACCCCCTCCCCAAATCGATTTTTTCAGACCAATCACCCCCTAAAAATTTTCAAACCCCTACCTAAATTTTTGAAATTTTTTTAGCTAAAAATTCGAAATTTTTCCAAAAAAAAATTCCAAAAAATTAGCGAAAAATTGCTAGAATTGTCTTACTTAAGCTTTTCAAAAATCGTTAAAATTAGCTGTAAATTGAGAAAATTTTTCAATTTTTAACAAGAAACCGACTTTTTTCGAAATTTTTGCCGACCCCCTCAGATATTTTGGCACTTATTTAGAGAATTGTTCCCTTGGTCCCCCCTATGGTTTCCGAAAAAAAATTTTTTTGTCTCTCGATATGGTGCCGGAGAAGCAATTTTGGGGTACTCCGAGGTCGCTGATTTCAAAAACCGCATCAGATCTGATCGACCGAATCGATCACTATGATCGATTCCAAAAAATCGATCAAAAATTTTTTTTCGCCGATTTCAGTCAAGCTTCTTAGGGTCACTGAGTTCGCTGATTTCGATCGGTCGATCGGATCGATCTCTCGACCTGATTTTTGAAATCAGTGACCTCGAATTACCCTATGGGCACATTTTAAGCGAAATCGGCGAAAAAAAATTTTTGATCGATTTTTTGGGATCGATCATAGTGATCGATCGGTCGATCGGATCGATCTCTCGACCTGATTTTTGAAATCAGCGACCTCGAATTACCCTAAGGGCAACTTCTCAGCCAAATCGGAGACAAAAAATTTTTTTCGAACCATAAGGGGGGACCAAGGGGAAAAATCGCCCCCCCCCATCTAAATAAGTGCCGAAAATTTTTCTTACCCCTCTCCCCAAATCGACTTTTCGCGACCCCCTCCCCCTTTTTTCGCCAAACCCCCCTCCCTACTTTTTTCTGAACCCCCACCCCCACTTTTTTCGCCAGCCACACCTATGGCGGGGTGGTAGTTGGGGGTGCTTCCTCAAAATGTTTTACTAATTTAATGATTTTACTCCCTCCCTGAATTTTTGGCATATCCATATCCTGCCCCAACTTTCGGCTACCCCCCCCCCACTCCGAACCCCCCAGGGATTTTTGGATCCAAAAAGTTAGCTTAATTTGGCCGAAAATTTTGAACTTTAATTTGTTGAAACATGTTTCTAAAATTTTGACTGAAAATCACTTTAAAACGGCGCAAAAACGACCAAATCGTTAAAAACAGGCTTTATTTTGAAGGAAAAAGACTAAATTACCGAAAATGTTGCATTTTTTGGCCATTTTTTGAAATTTCTGAGGTACGATTTCTGGGGAGGGTGATTGGGATGTGCCCATATGTGTGGGGTGGGTCTCACATTTTAAAGCGGTGCGGTTTTTGATGGAAAAAATTCGACTAAATTCTTGGCGTTTTTCGTGCCTTACGGGGTTTTCAGGGGTGGCGGTTTCAGTAAAATTACTCAATTTTAATGCGGCTCAATTTCGGCGGTCTCTATGGCGCCGAAGCCTTATTTGGGAGGTGAGCCCGTGGGAAAACTTTTTGCTCGAAGGCAGATCTCTACAAAACTTAGTTCTGGGAAGTTTTCGGGGGCGCAGAATTCGAATTTGAGGGTCTGTTTCCCCTGCCCGACCAACCAATTTTGCTCTGGCGACCTCCCACCCCCGTGGTTCCGACCTCGCGGAAAAATTTGTTATTTGACCTTAGAACTCGACATAATATATATATATAAGAGTAGCTTGTGGCTGCTAAAACAGGCCTCAAATTCGAATTCACGTCCCCGAAAACCCCAGGGGAGAAAAAAAAAAAAAAAAAAAAAAAAAAAAAAAAAAAAAAAAAAAAAAAAAAAAAAAAAAAAATTTTTTTTTTTTTTTTCCTTTTTTTTTTTTTTTTGGTCGATTTTGGTCGAGTTCTGAGGTCAAATAACAAATTTTCCCGGAGGTACCACGGAGGTGGGAGGTCGCCAGAGCAAAATTGGTTGGTCGGCAGGGAAACAGACCTCAAATTCGAATTCTGCGCCCCCGAAAACCCCCAAGAACTAAGTTTTGTAGAGATCTGCCTTCAAATAAAAAATTTTCCCACGGGCTCACCTCCCGAAAACTGGGTTCGGCGCCATAGAGACCGCGGAGTGAGAGCTGCATTAAAATTAGTATTTTTACTGAAACCGCCACCCCTGAAAACCCCCGTAGGCACATTTTCGCAAAATTGGTCGAATTTTTTCCATCAAAAACCTTTTTACCCCCACAAGTGTAAGATTACCTAGGTGTGCTTGGGGGGGGGGTTGGCCCCCCCCAGACCTGAGCTCACCCCGCCCAGAGGGGTCCCTCACGCTCACCCCCCCCCCAGAATCCGGATTTCTCCGGTAAAAAACCGGAAAAATCCGGTTTTTCGG
This sequence comes from Trissonchulus latispiculum, assembly GCA_030248195.1. NCBI lineage: Eukaryota > Metazoa > Nematoda > Enoplea > Enoplida > Ironidae > Trissonchulus > Trissonchulus latispiculum. The sequence goes on from JASAND010015736.1 coordinate 18,904, forward strand.
CGGCCGTCGACCGCCCTTCACCCCCCCCCCCCCCCAGAACTTGCACATGTCTGTAGCCCCCATCACATTTTTTGGGTCGACCACCAACCTTCCAGACCCAAAGTTCCAGGGAGACTATGGAGCCCCCACCCCAAATGGCCGTAACACCTATGCCGTTGAAACTGGAAAATTTGTGCCGAAGGTGCGAAATTTTTTGGTTTCTTCCCTTTTCCCTAGTTTTCTCCTTCATTTTTTCTACCTTCGATTCGCGAGGGGGGTCCTCCGGCGCCGTTGCCCCCTGGATCCGCCCCTGAGGAGATGTGAAGCTGCTTTGACTTGACTCCCCGTCCCCTTTATTAAGTTCGGAACTAACCCCCTTTGTGTGCTCATGCAATTATATATTAATGCCATCCATATGTATATAATATACTTGTGTTTATGTTTTCAGTGTGGGTGGACTTGAGCTGCCCAGGTGCCTGCACCGTGGTGATTCTGTGGGCTTACCTCTGTTAGAGCAGAGGCTGTGTGTACACGTGACGTAACCGTATTTTAAATTTAAAGAGAGATCAAGGCTGTTGTAATTTTCTGGCGCGGATATATATTTTTCGTTTGACTGCTATAAGACCTAAGGTATATATTGAGACCGTCTAGCAAGAGAAGGCTACACTAAGCAGGTGATTTATATATATATTTACTCACTTTGCGTATCGGTAGTGCCATCATCGATTTTCTGTAACCGTACGCGTACATATATTCGCGTTACGTTTGTTTTGATACATTTGTGACCTGCATCAATCAGTCTACTATATATATTTTTTAACTTGCTTATTTGCTTGAAAGTGACCTGAGCAATACGTAACTGAACGAAGTACT
>JASAND010015737.1:0-22056 GCA_030248195.1 Trissonchulus latispiculum
ATATAATAAGCAGAACAACTACATTACACTTGCAGGCCATGCTGACAAATCGTACAATTTTCGGAAGAACTGCCGATAGCAACAGTCAGCAGCAGCCGATAGAAACTGGGCAATTTTCGCGAATATGGGTTGTTCAGCGAAGCTGGTCCATATTAGTGCGCTTTTAACCTAGTCCTCCTGGCATTTACAACCTGCCCCTCCCATATTAACGTTTTAAAACCTAGTCCTCTGTCCATTTACAACCTAATGTCACCCATATTGCATTTTTCATGCTCCACCGGAGCATTTTTATTCTTGTTATTATTATTATTATTATTATTATTATTATTATTATTATTATTATTATTATTATTATTATTCATCGAAGCAACCCATAAACGGCTACACCACTCAGCTAACCCACAAAAGTTATTTGAAGGATACAGCATTTAAAGACAATGTCGTAAGTCAATCAGAGCTAAGCATGATTAGCAGCCCGAACTCCCATTGAACTGCTGCAACGCTGATTCAAAGCATTCATGGTGGCAAACGACAAAACGCTGCTTGGTCGATTCGCTACCATAGCGCTCATTCTTCGATTAACACCTCCATTCGTAGACATGGTAACTGTATGCGGCAAGGGGGTTCTACATCCTACATTTGACGGGCTCACGTAGGCTTGCAATTTTCTGCAATGTAACACAGATAATATTGCATCTCTAAGCTCCCTATTTTTGACAAAATAGATAAAAATGTTGTTAGCAGAATTTCCATTCATAAAACACCAACAAATAGGTATTAGAATGTTGTAGGTCGCCTTTGAGATTCTACCTGACGTTATGGCCATTAGAAAAATCGGGATGCTATGTAAGAAAAAAGTACACCCAATTACAAACATTAAGGTTTTGGTAACTTTGAGTTGTCGTTCCTTATTCTTTTTCATGGCTTCTGACAAAGCACCTTCTTTACCGCTGTATAGAAATTTCATAGCAATCGCGTAAACCAGAACACTAGAAATTCCGGCGCCGAATTGATACCACGTCCAAAGTTTATCCATCCATCCTGTCATCGCCCAAGCGGCTAGACAAGTCTTCGGGTTCTCTTTTATTTGTGGCGCTAAATAGGAAGTTGTATATGCAGTAGTAGTAAGTGTTGCTGATATCATGAATGGTATGGAGCTCATGGCAAGAACACGTTTTGCAGTTAGTTGACTATATACTGAGATGCTAACACAAGCAATAAGTCTGTCAATTGAGATTACAAGAAGCATGCTAGGAACTGCAAAACCGGCACTTATAAAACAGAAGTTGTGAAGTTCCAAAACGCAGTCCCACTTTGTCACCAATATTCCTGCTTGTCCAGTGTGCATAATGTAGTTTCTTCGAATACTGGCAGACAGTTGTCCAGAACCCATTATAAAATCGGCCACTGCCAAAGCCCCTGGTAAACAATATTCTTTTCGATGAAGCGCTGAGGACTTCCATATTGCCAACAAAATTAATATGTTTCCAAAAACTTGAATGCAACCCTCCACTCCGTATATTGTAAAAAATATTGTAGATCTAATAATTGTTTCCCTGTCTGCTACAGTTGATGTCATATTCCTTGTAGTTGTATTTGCTTCATACATCTCTGTGAAATTTGCAGGAGTATGAACAAAATGCAGATACTGGATAAGGCTAGTGCTATCTCAATTTACTCAAACACGAAGCTTTGTATTCTGAAAACTATTAAAACTGACAATTACAGGTTGCTTGCGCAAAGAACTCGAAATTATAAGAGAAGTTAAAATATATATAATTGTGAACCAGCTTTGTGAACGATCAGTTGACGATATATTTACCACGAATTTAATTATGGCCTCAATCTACCGAATCACGAAACCGGTGTAATGTCCTGAAAGCTAAGAAGATGGTCAAATACAGGAAGCCTTTGCATGCTGGCTAGAAAGAAAAGTCGGTCAAACTTTAGAAACAGTTAAAGGATAAAAATCCAGATGCTAGCAAGTATACGTACTAATTTTTGGAATTATATAATTTGGTTATATACTGTATCTTTTATATATGGTTTTATATAATAGGCTTTATATAATTATTACATTAGGCACCTTGTGACTGTGATTGGAACAGAGGGTAATGAGCTACTTCAAATTTGATTTAATAAAGTAATTTTGTAAACTTGCTGAAGATATACCGAGGTGAAACGACGGTGATAGTAGCTCACGCGGGCACTTCAGGCTAAAATTAAAGAGAAGGTGTCCACATTAATTGCATCAAGTAGTCTACGCGGGCACCTGCATATTTTAAGCATATATGCATATACTGCATATATTCTCTTTAATTTTAGACTTTAGTGCCCGCGTGAGCTACTATCACCGAAACGACTAATTACATTAGAATTTTAAGTTTTCTTCCAACTAAAACCGTGTAAGGTGTAATTATAATATAATCGAAGTCCATTATTTATCAGGAGAATTAGGAACAACAACGCAGCCAGCGCTCCAGGAAAATCAAACCTTCGCAAAGGATTGTCGAGCCTTGCGTATGGGTAAGCTACATTGTCTTACTTGATACAAAACCACCCCGCATAATCTGAAGAGCAATTCAAATCGTGTTTCAAACATTGCTTTATAAATGTATTGGCTTGTAAGTCTTATGCTTGAGAAACCTCTCCAAATTTGTAGATTAGACTCTCTTTTGTAAATTTGTCTAATAGTATACTAATAGTTGACAGCTATAGGTTTACAATTATTGCCAGGAGCCAGAATCTGTATGTGCTATGAGAATATATTATTATAACAATGTATAACTATGATAATATGAACAAGCAAATTTTTACTTTAGTTTTACCAATAAAAAGCTACTGAACTACCGATCTTAACAATATTTTTATGAATACTATTTGATGCCATGTCCTAATGCGAATAACAAGCAAGGCCGTAAACATATGTTTTCATTAATACGCTATATCATTGCTGCATCATTATTGTCGTGTTTAAGCAAATGAACAGAACAGGTGAACAGGTTCCCTCTCCTTAGCTTAAGAACCTGACACAATACCTATGCATATTTTAATCGGATTTCTTCTTAACGAATAGCTTTGCAACGAAACTTCAGATAAGAAGGCTTTGCGTGGCAATTAAATTCAAACACATTCATGAAAATAAGAATCGACACTGCTTTTGCATGTCCTTGCAAAATTATAACTCTTGCATTCCCGTAATGACATAAACATGTTTACACTTAAGTCGGACAAATGAGTAACAGTAACAGTAACAGTAACAAGCAAACAACTAAAAGGAGCCGTATGATCTGATGTGGGTCCTCATAAGCACTCAGCTATTTCAATAGCTGGCTTAGTTATCTCAATATTTCTTTATGAATGCAATGTAACCAGGCACAATAACTAGAAACTATTTTCGAGATGATCTTACAGCTGAAATGGACGAATTGGAATTGAACTGGAAACTTTTGGGGAATATAACAGTCTAAACTTCACATATAACAAGCAAGATTTTGTGCAAAAGGTTAAGTTTCTACTGGACAGACAATTTCAGTAATTGTAAACCTGCTGCACAGCTAATTTTTTTATAACGGATTTCTTCTTACTTATTACAGAAAAACAAACGTGCAAAACATTGTTTATTAATTTTGCCAATGTTTAAGGAATTCACTTTTATACTGTAATAGGAACAAGAAAACAAAGTTGTGACATTACAGCATCTGTAACTCAAAACATAGTGTCCCAGATGGAGATCGAACCCACGACCTTTGGTTAACTAGACCAACGCTCTACCCATGGAGCCACTGGCACACATGCGAATGTAAGTTTCAGTATGATGTCGAACCAAAACTATGCCGATATTTCTAGAGGTCACAGACTCACAGGTCAGAGGTTTAGATGTGTGAATTCGATATAGTTTTCTGAGAACGCGTTTATATATTATAGTGTAAATTAATGTTGAATATAATATTAAGCATTTGTTCATCTGCTTCATGTATTCAAACATTGTTGCTGAGTTCTTAGTGGTAAGACTCATCATGATCATAGTTATATGAGTCATCAAGTAGTGTAAAGAATAAATGTTTTCGGCTTCCAAATCGCCATTACTACGTAAGCGTATATGCGTAATAATTGCGTAAGTCACAAACAGAAGCTCCTTGAAAAGATCACACACAAATCCTGTTGGGCCTATCTTACACCACTGCTCACACGCATTTATGCGCCAAAGCATATTTATCAAGCAGATTGTGTGTGAGGGCCCGGGCTAAGCAAACATAAGAGACCTGCTGCGCTGAGGCGCAGCAGGAAAAAGGTTTTATTCGACTTTAGTGCAAACAAGTTGAACTGCCTTTTATTCAATCGTTTGAAAAGTATCATTTATACCAAACTCCCATACACTAAAACAGGTGTATTTGGAAATCTAGCTGACTTAAGGGGGGGGTCCGTTTTTGGGCCATTTTTCGACTTTCTTCGATCTCGCTGATTTTCACATATTTTATTGTCCAAATGGTATATTTTAACGAGTTTTTAAATGAAAGTCGTAGCTCTTACGGTTGTCGAGTAATTTCACCTCAAAGTTGAGATTTCATGTGTTAAACATAGGAAATTTAAGAAGTTGTCACTTTTTCGCGTGCGCCAAAAAAGTCTCCCGACAAACGTTGGTGAATCTGGACAAATTATACATTAAAATACCGCTGAAATGTTAAACTGCGGTACCCTGGAATTAGAATTCTAATTTAGGCCTTTAAAATTTTTTAATTAATTTCTGAAGGATTAAAATTTAACACGATTTGAGCATCTTTAATTAAAGCAATTAAAATTTGACTTGATGCTCAAATCGTGTTAAATTTTAATCCTTCAGAAATTAATTAAAAAATTTTAAAGGCCTAAATTAAAATTCTAATTCCAGGGTACCGCAGTTTAACATTTCAGCGTTATTTTAATGTATAATTTGTCCAGATTCACCAACGTTTGTCGGAAGATTTTTTTGGCGCACGCGAAAAAGTGACAACTTTTTAAATTTCCTTTGTATAACTCTTCTTTATTTTTCTATTCAAGATTTGTGCCTACATATGTGTCAAACTACTTTTGAGCGTGCTACAATTGTTTTGTAGCACGCTAGCCCGTGCTACAATTTATTTGTAGCACGGTTACTTTTAACGTAAAGGATATTATCTCGAGCATGGTTTATTTTTTATTGTCAATTTTCATTTCTTCATGTTGACTATGATTGTGCAGCCGTGGAAATTGCCGGCGGTGAAGATTGCTGCGGCCTGTTGTTCTGTGATAGCTTCGTTGTCCGGTTCTGGTTGTCGTTGTGTCGGTGTTGTTACCTCTTGGGACACGGTGATTAGTGAACTTGTAGTTCGTTGTGTTAGATGTAGCTCTTGCGAGTCGCTGGCATATGGCATGGTTGTTCCTTGGGTTGGCGGTTCCTCACCGCAGCTGTTAGTGTAGCTTGCGGGCTGTGTCTGGTTAGGCGGTTCTAAGTAGCATGTGCTGGTTGGTTGGTTGGTGTCCGTTTTTTCTGGTTTGCTTCGTTTGGTGACTGGCGGATTCAGGAAGGATGACACCAGTTGCTGAAAGTATTTAAGTCTGTTAAAATACGAAATTAGTGTTTGTACTTTAGTGAGTTTTTTTTCGGTCTCAGTGTATGCAGTGTATACCATAACAGCAAAATGTAAGGGTTATAAAAATGAAATGATGGTTGCTAAAGTATGGGTTTTTGCTGTTACCTGTTGTTCCTGTGATGTCCGTTTGTACTCTCTTATCGCCTCCGATCTGTGTCCGTGATGATTAGTTGTTCGTCCAGGTTCTGCAGGTACAAAGTGGTGGCCAGTGTTTTTCTTCCGGAATGGTTAGTGTATTTCTTCTGTAGTCCAGTGCTGCTGCAGATGGTTTTCATCATTGTTCCCAGGGTGTTAATTCCAATTGGTTGGGCGCTGTAACGAAGTTTGTTGCCCTTGTTGTCTAGTGGTCGGCGGTAGAATGGTCCTTGGTTGTTTAGTGCGTTCAGGTAGGTTTCGTACAGTTTCCCTAGACACGGTTCTTCGTTTTTTGGGACTGTTCCACGACCCTGGGTTGGTATCCTAAATCGCTGAGGCCGCCCTGCAAAAGAAGGTAGTTTATTGTTTTTGTTAGAATGCGCCATTGTCGGTTGCTGAATTTATGCCTAGGTGGGCTGTAGGTTGTTTGGTGAATTTTGTTTTTGTGGTGTGTTCGTTTTTGTGTTTTGGGGCTTTCAAGTTGCCGTATTGTGTTTGTTTCGTCTGTTTAGATTAGTATGGAAGTTTCTGTTTATGTTACCTTGTATGTTTTGGTTGAGGTTTCCGTGTACGTTATCTTGTAGGTGTCGAACAGGTTGGAAACTGTGATCTGTGTGGCTTCCAGCTGGCGGTGTTCTTCACGGCCTCTCAGGCCAAAGAGTTTGCAATTATAAAAAAATACTGTGTTCAGCAGACTCTGGGCACTGTGGTCTCCGAACGTGCCCTTTTCCCACATTTGTCTTTCTTCGTTTTCCAGAATTCGTTCTCCCATTGGTTCTCTTTTGCCGAGTCCTGCTTTCGTTAGTTCCTTCATTTTCGCATCCAGGGTATCACGGCACCTGAAATATGAAATTGTGGGGTTGGGTGATGTTTGCTAATGTGGTTTAGTCATGTGCTTGGTTTCTGGTTGCTGTTCTAATCGTAGGAAAAGTTTTTTTGGTTACCTTTTGAATTGCATGTTTCCCTTCTCCAGGAAGTTGTAGTCCTTTCCGTGTTCTCTGAAATGACGTAGTATTCCGCAGGCAATACAGTATAATGTGTGTGGTTTGTATTCTTTTCCTGCAACAACAAATATGTTAATTTGTCGTTGCGTGTTGGGGTTTATGCAGTAGTGTTTTTCTGTTGCTGTTACTAGTCCTTTTTGGGGTGCCGCTTGTTCACAAAATTCATAAAATTCCTTTTTATTAGTTGCGGTTATGGTTTTGTTGGTAGTGTGAGTTTAAATTTCTTACCGCCTGTCTGTCTTGCGCTGAAGAAGAATCTTGTCATCTTGTCATATCTGCGTCCGCTTCTGTCATGTTTTTCAGTTTTGGTACTGGTGTCTGGTGTTTCTTTTGCCAGTAGCTTGCTAATAAAGTAAAGCACTGGACGGCCCATGCTGTGTTCTTCGTGGTGTTGTGCACTTTTGCTTTTCCAACGAGCAGCTCCACTGATTCGTCGGTTACATACACGAATCTGTCGGGTGGCAGAGTCTCTGTCGGCACAGTCATTGGTTCCTGTGTTGTGTGGTGGTTGTGGGTTTTGTTTTCTTCTTTGGTTAGGCGGAATTTCTTTCTAATGACCAGCTTCTAGGCGTTATGTTCTTTCCGCTCTGGGATATAGCGTGATTGTAGTATCACAAGTTTCGTTAAAGTCTGACCAAAAAATGTAGGGAGCGAAATTGTTTTGTTTATACTGAATTACCGGTACATTTTTGCTGCAGCAATGTATATAGTTTCTGAACCGTCATGGCATGAACTTTCTTTTGGTTGAAAAATTTTTTTAAAATTAAAATTCATCAGAAGAAGCCGATTTTTTAAGTTTTGAAAGATCAGTAGAAGTCAGGAACTAGCCGTTCGGTGTAAAGTTAGCCCATGTCCCAAACATTTTGAATCCCGAATATCAGCTCATTTCGTCAAGAATTGCGATAGTTATTCAATTTTTTCGATTTTCAAAAACCTTTGATCTTTGCCGCTTTTCCAACTTTGACTGGCTATTACTCGCGACTCACTCAATGCAAAAATTTTTAATTAGATTTTCAGGACCGCTTACGTGTTAGCTTTCATGTGATATATGTGGTTTTTCAAAATTTGAAAATCGATTTTTTCGAAAAATACCACTTTTTTACCCAAAATTTCGACAATGCGAATCCAGCAAAAGTGGGTAAAAATAACATTATCATAAAGTTTAATCTGAGCTGAATCCAACAACATAAAGTTTTCGTGGCTACGACTTATATTGCACCTGTAATTAATTTTTAAACAATTTCGCTTTTTAGCCGGTTTTTGGCTAGTTTACACTATTTGCAGCAAATCAATGCACAATATAGCACAACTTGTCAGAAATCAGCTGAAATAGGAAATTGTTTAAAAATTCGTTGCTGGGGTAATTTAAGCCGTAGCCACGAAAACTTTATATCGTTGGATTCAGCTCAGATTAAACTTTATGATAATGTAATTTGTATCCACTTTTGCTGCATTCGCATTGTCGAAATTTTGGGTCAAAAAGTGGTATTTTTCGAAAAAATCTATTTTCAAAATATGAAAAACCACATAAATCACATGAAAGCTGACACGTCAGCGCTCCTGGAAATCCAATTGAAAAAATGTCCATTGAGTGAGTCGAGAGTAATAGCCAGTCAAAGTTGGAAAAGCGGCAAAGATCAAAGGATTTTGAAAATCGAAAAAATTGAATAACTATCGCAACTCTAGACGAAATTGGCTTATATTTGGGATTCAATATGTTTGGGACATGGGCTAATTTTCCACCTAACGGCTAGTTCCTGGCATGTGGTGATCTTTCAAAACTTCAAAAATCGGCTTCTTTTGATGAATTTTAATTTTTTCAAATTTTTTTTCAACCAAAAGAAAGTTCATGCCATGACGGTTCAGAAAATATATACATTGCTGCAGCAAAAATGTACCGGTAATTCAGTATAAACAAAACAATTTCGCTCCCTACATTTTTTGGTCAGACTTTAGTTCGTAGTTACTTTTGTGGTTAACCATTGTTGCGGATGCAATCTTTATCCATAGAAAACTCTGAGTGGTTTGTTGAGTGCGCGGAGCGCACGAAAGCAAACCGCGAAGGTTTTCTTGTGAGAATCGTTATACAAGTACTTTGCAGCACGACCAGGCGTGCGTTCATTGATTTGCGTGCTCGAACAGGAAGCCCTCGTGCGTGGCACTCGTGCGCTTCGCGCACTCGTGCCCCGCACTCGGAGCTTCCTGCTCGGCGTGCGTACAAATCAATGAATGCATGCTGAGTCGTGCTACAAAGTATACATGTTTAACACATGAAATCTCAACTTTGAGGTGAAATTACTCGACAACCGTAAGAGCTACGACTTTAATTTCAAAAACTCGTTAAAATATACCATTTGGACAATATGTGAAAATCAGCGAGATCGGAGAAAGTCGAAAAAATGGCCCAAAAATGGACCCCCCTTAACTGTTTTACAAATATTTTTGCAAATGACATAACAGCAAATGTCTAGATACAGAACGTTTTAATTTCAAATATAATGAATTTTAGTTCCTCCAAACATATCTGAAATATTGACTTAATGCGATAAATATTTTTGCTAAGGAGCACGCTAGTTTGCACGGCAATTGCAAGCCATATAACTGCAATCATTTTACAGAAACTTATTGGAAAAATTAGGACAAGATATTTAGAAGTTTTTAAAGCAAGCAAATGGGGCCGTGTGAGAAGGGTAAACAAAAAATTGAAGAAAAGAAAATAAGTGTACCTAGTAGTTATAAAAATAAACTGGAAGATATTTTGTGCTAAAACGGAACCAGCTATCTCGACTTCAGGCGAGGTTAGAATGAGAAAACAGTAAACAGTAAAACTGCTTACGCGCAGCTGAAGTGACAATTTGTAGTTCCTTTCAGTAAAGCGCTGAGATGCAATGATTGCTGAAATTTGGTAATCAGTTTCTGCAAGATGCTTTACTGCTGCATACAGTTGTCTGAAAAGCCAGCAACAAATTTTAATAAAATTTCAATTCAAGCTACTGAAAAGAATCGCGTATACCATTGCCTATATATTATATCATTCAAGAGTTCACAAGTATTATTATACGATTTATTTTAAATGCTATATTACGTTGAAGAGAGATGAGACTTTACATATTTGTAAAAAGCAATAATTATAATACGCACAGTGCGAATAAGAAGTATACTAAAATGTTATAAAAGAGCTTCGTGCTGGTGGCCATGCTCTCCAGTAGTGCCTGTTTTACGCACACTCACGTTTAAGACTTTGAAAGCTTCGTCCATACGTACTGCACTAGGAAAACGATACCAGAAGTTTGGAAAACCATTAGAATTGTTTCCATTGTATTGCATTGCATTAAATTCATGAGTAAATGTTTGAATCTAATAATCTCCAGATTATTTCAGTGGCAAGAAATGGAAGTAGAAAACGGTTACTGAGGGTGCAGAAAGAAAAAATTTCACATTGTTCAAACTTTTAAAGGGTAACCAAGGCGAACTAAAACCTGATGTTTAATTTGATCACTAAGATTAAGACAAATATCACTACTATGCTAAGATTACCTAAGAGTCTTCAGGCAAACAACCTAGTAAATTCGAATTCAAATCCGGTTTATTCTACATGACGTTTTGTTGTCTCCATATAAGCCTATATCTTTAGTCAGCACCTGAAGCTTGCAATGCTAACAGGGGCCGATGTTATCAATGTCGAAACCTAGGTTAAGTAGATAACTCGGGCTTTTATTCGTCTGTTTAGCGACTTCACCCGGATTTGGATAACATTTGACAACACTGATAACATCGGCCCCAGATAAAAAAACGAACTCCCCTCTGTACTGGTCACACCATGTATTAATAATCAATGCTCTTCTAGTCGAAACTGTTTCATTTCTTGGCACTGCTTACTTTAGTGGGTCAAATCACTGCACTCTCTTATATACGTAGTTTTTATCTTGACAAATAGCAAATAAATAACGAACCTATCCAAATTTAAAAGGTTGACTTTTTGTGAAAAATAGTCATCCAAAAATGTGACAGTAGAAGGGTGACGGAACATTCTAAGCGAACAAGGAAGTCCCAGAGGATCTAACACATGAGGCAGTGGCAGTGTTCTGTTTTTGTACGTGTAAAAAGGTGCAAAATTGTGTTCTGTTTAGTTCACGGAACTCACGTATGCCTGCAATCAGGTTTTATGCCTACCGTGGAATGGAGAAACCGTTAATTAGAGAAGTTATTCGGCAATAGTGGAATAAAGCTTTTGAAATCTTCATTGAAGCAAATATCGCATTGATGCTTGCTGTAAAAACTGACAAACTTTACGAAACCAAATTGGCTGTTTTCTGGCAGCCTCATGATCAATATGTAACTAATCCACACTAGGCACTGTTGCTGACTGGCACTGCTCAGTGTTGACTAATAAAATACGTTTGAAACATGTGGTGTTGGCTCAAATTAAATAGTTCTTAATTTGGCAGAGCGGTAAAGCATTCTCATAGAAATCCTCAACTAAATAGAAATCTGCTGCCCAGTCATGATACTGCAGAGGGTAGTGTAATCACAGCACAGCTAAGCAGTACACACACAGATACCGTTTATTAACATGCATACACACATTACTGAAAAATCGAACTTCAATTGAGATTACTGAAGCGAACCCCACCAGGCGAACTGCAACGGCGATTTAAAGCTTTCATGGTGGCAGCTGATAATACGCTTGCCCTTCGGGTGTCAGTCTGAACTGCACTAACTCTACGATCTGTGACACTGTTTGATGACACGACCATATTGGGTGCTACTTTTGTTTGTATTCTTCTATAGTGAATCACAAGAAATATTGAATCACGAAGTTCCTTGTTTTTAACTAAATAAATTAAAACGTTGTTTGCTGAATTTCCGTTCATAAGTATCCAGCAAAACGGTACAAGATAACTGTGCGTCCTTTTAGAAATTTTGTCAATTGTTATAACCATAACGAAAAGTGGTATAGTGTGCAAAACAAATGTACAGCCAATAACAAACATTAATGTTTTAGTAACTTTAAGTTGTCGTTCTTTGTTTTGCTTCATTGCTTTCGAAAATTCATTTTTATTATCTCTATATAAACATCTTAGAGCTACACCATAAACCAAAACGCTAGAAACTACCATCACAAACTGGTACCACTTCCACAACTTATCCATCCATGCTGTTAAAGCCCAGGCCACAAGACAGGTAGGTGGGCTCTCTTTATGGCGCGGCAAAAGATACGATGAAATGTAAGCAGTTATGGTTAACGAAACCGCTATAGCAAATGCAATTAAGCAAAAGCAAATAATTCGCTTAGCAGACAGCTTAGCATACGTAACAATACTAGCACAAGCTACCAGTCTGTCCACTGATATTAGAAGGAGTACTGACGGAACCAAGAAGCCTGCCATCAGAAAGCAAAAATTATGAGGTTCCAAAATGCAGTCCCATTTAGCAACCAATACACTTGATTGCGCAGTATGGATAACGTAGTTTCGCCGAATGCCCGCTGATATTTGTCCACAGCCCATGATCACATCAGCCATAGCCAATGCTGCTGGTAGGCAATACTCTTTTCGGTGAAGTGTCGGTGACTGCCAGATAGCCACTAATATGAGTGTATTTCCACAAACTTGAATACATCCCTCCATAATGTAGATACTGAAGAAGATAGTTGATCTAATGATACTCTCCTTGTCCATTAAGGGTAGCGAGGAACTGCTATTTGTTAGATTGCTAAGCTCCATTGCAAAGTCAATTTTGAAAGCAAGAGCCTAGGATTGAAGGTGCCTACCTTATTCTCAGTTATTCTCCGTATTTATTATATCGTGATAAAACGTTCCTTCCATTTGGTCATAACTATAGCTCTTATTTTCAATCATCTCTAAACACTGCTAAGTAATAGTTTTCTTCTTCAAATGAAAAAGAAGTGTTAACAATATTTATGTTATTGTGTGCGTCGTCAGCACTCAGCAGTCTTAATAATACCTGTTAACTCAGTTACGCAATGAAAACTCGGAAAATATACTTAACAATTTCCAACAGAAAAGTTTTAGCTAGGGATTTATTAGACAAGTTGTCGATTTGTTAACGAAAATCAATGGATCAGAAGTCAATTCGGTTCCTCCTATAACGATTCAATCAAAGCCCTTTGAAGAATCTGATCACTTACAGGAATTTAGGTTTATGGCTAGACAGAGTCTTATAACAAAGTTTTTGCATTATATGAAGACTCAAAGTCAAAACATGCATTACAATACAATAAAATGAAGTAAGGCACGTTTCTGAAGGGAGTGTCCGTAAAGAATGGTTCCGCAGCCACACGAAAAATCTGATCACTAAAATGCTACCTATAACTGTGTTTCTTTCTTTCTTCAAATTTTAACATTTTTAAAAATCGCAGAATAACAAAATTTAAAAGGATTTCAGTTTCGGACGTTTTACTACATAATTTGGTTTTTTAATGGATAAGGCACTTGATGCCGAAGGGTTTTTAACTGGTAACGTTCTATTTGATTCTTGTGACAAGGTGGGATCAGTTCCTCTGCTACATAATGCTCTGATTTAGAACTCAAATAGGGTAACCAATAATACTCCGAGTACTGCCTGTAATGTGTACGAATTAGTTAGTAAAAGGTGGTTGGTTGATAACGCACTAATTACTGCTGATGTCAAGAATTAAAGATACAGGGATTCAGAATTCAGAAAAGGAGCTTTCTGAAGATAACATCTATCATTATCTATCGTTCTGTACAGCCCTTCAAAGGTGACCTTGGCATGTATTAAATATAGGAAAATGAAAAAGTCAGATTAAAAAGTTAAAAAGTTTGTGGCAGAAAAATTTTTCGCTGTATGACCGATATTGCGCTACAACTTTGCACACATGTTAAGCACATATTTGAGAGTGCATCTATCTATTTTGGTACAATTCTGTTGAGTGACGAATTTTTGGCGAATTATTAGATTTAGAATTTTGGAAAATCAGCCGTTTTTGGACCAAGAAAAATAGGACCTACAGCATACTTTTGTTTGTCCTGAACGATTGGCAAAAGTTACTGAAATGGCGAATAGATAGCAGCACTCTACGCATAAAACATGTTATGAGAGTATTCGCAAGTTTCTATCGTCTATAGTAAGCTCAAAACTTGCCACAAAAACAGCAAATTTAGCTAAAAATGGCCATTTTTCATAATTTCACATTCTTTTGCTGATTCCTACTCATTCTGTGGTAGAAATCGCAAAATTTGGCAGATTAATAAATCCATGTCTGCCACACGAGGTGACCAGAACAAATACTTCGATACTGAATACGTTTGTTGTGGCGGCACCTTTGATTATTATAGGCAAAAAATGCCATTATTTGAATTTTTCTAAATATATATAGCCATTTTGGGTATCAACCTATATCTACTGGGACGGGGAGCAACTTTTGTCATAGAATGATAGGTTTAAAATGCTGCTTGTGTAAGCTAATGTGAGTTAAAGTTATAGTGTGCAGTGCTCCAAAGTAGGTCAGTGCATCACTAAAGCATGCATTGTGAATGCCTGGATAGCTAGGATTGAGCCGCTTCTTCACTAAACTATTACCTTAGTAACGGTTTTAATTTGAGGTATCGATCAACCATGTTCTCGACCGCGTTCGGTCTCCACCTGACCTTGAAAGATTCACAACGGGAATTTTCAAGTTTTCCACCTTTGAGATTTGAACCTGAATAACTCGGCCACAGTTTGATTTCGAACTCTAATATTTTGTCTTGCTTTGTAGAACATGTAGAAGCCACGCGATAATAGTATAAATGTAAAACTGAGGGTACGTCTGACACACAACTAATTATTTCACGTATGGGGCATATTACATGTGAGAATGAGCGAAATCCGTGACTATCGGTTTTTGACCTAAGTAACCCCGTTTACGGTGATGGTTTCCTTTAGGGTATTTTTAACTCATGCGGCTTTAATCCTTTAAGCAAATAACAATACGAACTACCCATTTTCGAGGCTCTTTAACATCTTGCGACCATTATTGTGAGATAAACTGCTATCTTTCTAGCATCTCATGGGAACACGAATTTCAATCTTGCGTCACAATCGACGATTTCTGGCAAATTTTCATCCATATAAATTATGTCATCAACAAATTTGGACCGGTAAAAGTGTGACAGCAGGCAAGCTCTCTGTTATCAGCTCTAGGTACATGCTCTGTCGCTAACGGATGACACCCCTCCCACACAGCGTATGCTCACTTCAAAGAAATTTGCACGCTATTTTTGCGTTCTAAAGCTCGCAGCAGACGCACATTGAACCAACTGAGTATTTGTGTTTTCGAGCTTATACACGTGAAGATGCTTCACGTGAACACGTGCACATTTCTTTGAAGTGAGCATACACATTTGTGGGGGGTCAGCCGTTATCGAACAGAGCATGTACCTAGAGCTGATAACAAAGAGCTTGCCTGCTGTCACACTCTTATATATTATGGGTCCGTCAGCTTAAAACTTACAGCAAAATGGACGCATTCTAATCACAGGAAATTTGGCATATGCTGTATTATCTTAAAATACGCAAATTGCTTATAATGACGATTAAAAGTTTCATTAAAATGCGCATAGAATGCCTGCACATTGTATTTAAAAATAGCAGTGCATAAAAATGGGTCCAAAAATTTTAATAAAATTTCGCCTCGTCATCGTTAAGCAAGGACGCATTTTAACTGCAAATTTCAGTCAAAATTTAAAGGATGCTATTTCTTGTTAAAAATTGCCAAGTCCTTTGTTTGAACTACTACTTTTAAAAAGATTTCAAGCTTACTGTTGCTGGGTTCTTCGTATGAGAATCTACAAGTGTGCTATTTCTGCTTATCCTGTTGTCGTAGGAACTGTATCCAGGAGGAAGCATAGGTGGAAACAGGCACTTTTGAGGGTACTTGGTTTGGTTTGGTTGGAGGGTCAACGATGGAGAAGGGCGGGCGTAAAAATTGGCTAAGAAATGGGCATTTTTGTGCATAGGTGTACCGAGTAACCCTCTAAAATCCGAAATTTATGCCAAAAATTGCCACAATTTCTCCAAGCTGTAGTTTATAATTACTTATAGTACCTTTTAAAATCAACGTATTAACATCTTTCTCCATGTTTTGTGTTGTTTTCCTTAGTTTGGATCAGCGGTTTAATGTGGGGGTTTACCCCCTAGGTGTACCACCTGTTCGGGTTGGTGTACCAACAAATTTGTGCCAAAACGTGTCAAAATTAGTCCAAATAGTGTAGTTTGTAAGTACTTGAATTATCTTTTAAATGCAGTTTTTAAACGCCACAGCTGCTTATCGGCGAAATATGGCAATTTTCTTGGTTATGGGGGAGGTAGGCATTTATGGTGGAGGCTCCTGTTCGGTTTTAAATAAAATAGCAAGCGTGGAAATGTTTCCAATTTCGGTTCAAAAAATCAAAAACGCCTGGTGACCAATTTGGGGAAATTTAGGAAATTAAGCGAACAATTTTATTTTTAAAGCGTTTTACAGTCCGGGTAAGCGGACGAGAGAAGTCGGACATACTACTCACCTGTGAAAACGGTCGCCAGTTGTAGAGATTACGCTCGTTGCAGTAATTAAATGATTAAATAGACTGAAGGTTGAAGGTCCGTGAGTGTGCGCATGTCCGAATAATCCAAGTTCGCTTACCCTAACCTACTGCAAAAGTCGACGGCAATCTAAAAAGTACCGCGAGTTTATTACTTTTGCACAAAATTATAGAATTGACAAAAACAGCAAAAAGGACAAATTTTACGGTTCAGAAAGCGTAGACATTTTCAGCAACCAATAGACATAAAAATAACAATATACCTGACCAGCAAAACAAATCCGGAGGACGAAATAGGAAGTAGCAGGAAAAAGGGGAAACCCCCAGAAGCTCCCAAAAATAAATGGTCGGATACAGCAGAGAAACGATAAACTTGGACCGACCACCAGCTCACCAACTCTGGATATTAAGACTGAACTGAATTTGAGCGCGTAGACTAGAATTTGAAGAATTAGCTAAGGAACCGAGGTCCCTACACAAGAGTACAATTTTCATTTATCGTTTGTAAGGATAGCACTACATTTTAAATGAATTTAGATGAAAGCGAGAGAAATATCAGAAAATACTTCACACTAGGTTTTTCAAAACAGATGGCTATTTTTATAAGGATTGGCTATTGGTTCCGTTGGCTAATGTTAATTTTAATTAAATTGTAGTTTATAAAACCTTGTGTCTTATTAAATTTCGCACTACTAGAACTAGTGTCAGGATAAGTCTCGTTAAAATATTTCAGCGTACCTAGAAATTTTAATTATTTTTAATTTCTATTATTATAATAATTATAGTCATAATAGTCCATTTTGCTGCCAGTTTTAAGTTGACGGACCCATTATGCACTCTTCGCAGTGGTAAAGTTTCTGTTCCGCACTGCGCGTGGGTCAAGTCTTGCTGCGGGAATTAAACTTCTGTTGCGCTTTGCTGCGCGGAGTAACATATTTAATACGTTTTGCTGCGCGGGGTAAGCATTTTGCTGTGCGGGGGCCAAAATGTTTGCTGGTCTCTGCGCGGAAATACATCTTTTTTAGCCTGCTCATTTATAGGAGTTGTGCAGGCTTTGTGCATGGGCGAAACATTTGTTTCTACAACTATGATGTCGTAGTTTCTTGCATACCTTGAGTTGGTTCACTACAGCGCATTCTTGGCATTCTTCTTAACACACTTCTGTAATGAAATCCACTATTAAGTGCAACCGTCATGTCGACAACAGTAGTGTACTTCAGTTTGTGCCAGTTGTGTATGGTCATCAAAGTGATATCACTGAGCAGCTCACCTGATGATGAACGCAAATAAATAGATTACTCCATGTCCGAGCTTTTGATACAGTTTTCTTAAGTACGACTACACTTTGAAACCCAGCAGGTGCTTCCTCGTTAGACTTGACACAAACTGTATTATAAACAGTTATTTTGTTGGAGTTCAGTAAGGTGTTAGATTGAGGCTGAGGTGAAGCTATGATCCAAGAACCAAGGTAAACATCGACTGCGACATGTAACTTCACATGTAAACTTAATATTTGAGTGGATGGACACTCTCGTGCCATAGCTTTGCAGTCAGACCAGTTCTTTTGCTTCACCAATTCCAAGCATTTGCGCAATAATAGTCGTTGTCAGGTCGTAATTAATGATTCCCAGTCCCAAAATTTCGACAATATAATCATTATTGCTAGAAGCAGTATCTAGACTTAATCTTTTAGATCCATGCACGGTGGTAGTAGGAAAGGAATATTGCCGAAATGCACGTTTAAAAGGGATGCCAACAATGTGATGAAAGCCTGGACCGGATTCATTGTAGCTAGGCTAGGCTAGGCTATTAAGGTTCCACATTGAGTAAATGTTCAAAATCTCTGAAAATCAAACGTAAATAAATAATGTTGTAACTACTTGCGTCTACTTTTACTGCTCGGTTGCAATAACTGACTATGAATAATCTGATCATCTACATTTATAGTAAGCATGTTCTAACATTTCAAACATTTAGATACTGTACGCGATAAAATCACAACAAATTTGTCTTGACAATACAGCAACATTTAGCTTCGGTTAAGAACAATATTATCCTACGCTCATTCATGTCCTCAACACCTCTACGTCCATAGACTCACATTAAAAATTTCCAGACCTGTTCGCGAATGAATTAAATGGCTACTGTTAATTCTGTTCTGAGTAAGAACAAATACAGAGCAAAAATTTAACTCCATCCACATCCACATCAGAATTAGCTCTCCCTTTCTCCAATCTCTTCGAAGATCATTTACGCCCGTTTGCACCAACATCAAGATTATCTCAAGCTTAAGCTAGAGATAATCTTCAAGTTCAGGATTGAATTAGCTGTGGCTTATCTCTAACTCTGAGTTAAAGATTATCTGGTGCACCAACCAAAATTGGTTCGAGATTATTTGATCTACAGCTTAAGCTCGAGATTATCTCGAGATAAGGATTAACCAATCAAACTGCGTTTTCATGTCATGTGATGAGCAGTTTGACCAATCAAAATAGAACCTTTCGTCTGTTTTATCACATGACAATTTCAAATTTAAAGGTCGTCTGTCGATTACAGAATGAACTTTACTTGGGCGGCATCATTCAGGAAGATGTGTTTGGCCATATTATTATCCAGTTTAAGCATTTGAAATTAAAAGGATTGTTTGAAAATTCAAATGCAAGTTATTACTGCTTACAACGTTTATATAAATGATACATCAATAAATTTTTGCGTATTATTTTGCGTATAATTGTTTTAATGTACGTTAGCATATAAAAACAAATGTTTTTGAAGATATTAATAAAAGCATCTATAATCAAGTGGTGTAAGCTGCGGCGTTTATGAAGTATACCTAACAATGCTCAAAACTTGTTGTCGAAATAGAAAACATGCACACCACCGGCTCAAATCCAGGCATCTCTAGTGGAAACCTCGAAATCATCTTGACTTAATCCTACTCAGGGGTAGGATTAAAATTTCAGTAGTTGGGGATTATCTCGAACTCAAGATTATCTTCAGTTCTGGTTGGTGCAATGCTCTGTCGAGATAATCTCCAGTTAATCTTGAGTTAATCTCGAGACAATCTGAAGCTCGAGATTATCTCTTTTGGTGCAATCCAGTGTTAGAGTCAACAATATATGTCGCGTCAATTTTAACTCTACTGACTGACTTAGTGAATGAGTTAAATTTAACACTGGGTAACTCTGACTGAATTCTGTTTTGTTCTAATTTTGCTGGCATCAAGGTATGACCTTTACGCTGCAAAGGACTGGGCCGGGCAGCATAGCTTCCAACAGAAAAAGCTGGCTTGCCCTGCCAAGCTTCGACGTTATTTACATGTATTCTACTTTACACTTCTTAAGACCAGTTTATACTCGGTAAATTTTTGGCAACTTGGTTGCTACAACAAGTTTCTGTAACGTTGCTTCTGTTTTACTATGTGAATACACCGGAAACTGTAGAAAGTTAATGCAATCGCGCTTGGGGTGATTTATTGGCACTTCTGATTTTATTGTTGTCATGCTACCATCAGCTGTTGTAGAAAATTGATACAGACGCATTGCTAAAACGTATAGTGTGTTTTGTGAAGTATTCACTTTACCGCAGAAGTCTTTGAAAACATTGACCGTGCGCGCTGCACTTGGAAACGAAACCACAAGTCTGAAAAACCATTAGGATTGTATTCTATTGTATTGCATCCATTGTTTAAAATTTCATTATTAAATGTTTTAATCTAATAATCTCCAGATAATGTCAGCGGCAACAAATGGAAACAGAAAAGGGTTACTGAGGCTGCGGAAACAAAACTTTTTACATTGTTCAAAGTTATTAAGGATTACCAATTAGAGCTACATAGCTAAACTGTTATTTGATTTGATCACTAAGATTGACGGATGCTGTAGCGTTCACAACTTAAGTCTTCAGGCAAACAAATAATTAATTCGAAAGCCGGCTATTATATGTGACGTTAGGTTGACTCTTATAAGCCTACATATAATTTTTACATATTCTATTGACCATTTAGGATATGTTAACGAGTTTATAAAATTAAAGACGACCTCTTACGCTTGTAATGAAAGTTCACCTCCAGCCAACAACTGAAGCTTGCACTGATGCCAGATCAAAAACCTAATTTTTCTCTGTTCTGGTCACACATGTTAGTCACACCACATGTTAGTCACACCATGCACAAGTCACACCAATTAATATATGTTCGTTTCTAGTCTAAACTGTTTAAATTTTGGCACTCCTTACTCTTGTGTATCAAATCTCTGGACTCCCTCTTATATACGTGATTTATTTATACAAACAACAAATAAATAACGAATATAACCAATTTAAAATGTTTACGTTTTGTGAAAAACGGTACTCAAAAAGTGAAAGTAGGTGACGGAACATTCTAAGCGAACAAGAAGTCCTAGAGGAACTTACAGCTGAGGCAGCGTTTGTTCTGTCTTTGTACGTGCAAAAAAAGGTGCAAAATTGTGCTGTTTGGTTGTCGGTACACACGTATACTTGCAATCAGGTTTGTGCTACCGCAGCCTGTATGATAACGTTTATTATTCATAAAATTCTTTCATTCACAATTCATTCATGTTAGTAGCTTTTAGTTTAGTCCACCTTAGTCCAGTTTAATCCACGCTTATTTCATCATTTTTACATATTCTATTGTCCATTTAAGATATGTTAACGAGTTTATAAAATTAAAGACGACCTCTTACGCTTGTAATGAAAATTCACCTCAAAGCTTAAGTTAGAATGTGTTAAACATGTGAAACCGGAAAAGTGTCGATTATAGTTGTGAATTCTAATTCTAATTAATAATAATTAGTAACTAATTTATCACTTAATTAATTTTAAAGCCGCTAAATTCTTTTTTCCTCGGATTCAGTACTCCTCATCAGCATAGGATAACGTGGGGGTAATGGGGGGGGTGCAGACCCCCCAGACCGACAAAAACGGGTAGACCCCCTTAGCGAAAAGGGAAAAAGGGCAGACCCTCCCGTCCAGAAAGCAAAAAAGGGTAGACCCCAGCGATTTTAACTGAAACTTGGTAATTTTTAGCAAATTTTAGCGATTTTTTCAAAACATTTCTTAAAAATCGCTAAAAATTGTCAATTTTTACTAATTTTTTGGTCAAAAACTTTAAAAATTCGCAATTTCTGCTAATTTCGGGGCAGACCCCCTTAAAATTTTGGATTGTTTCAGGGGTAGACCCCTCGCCGAGGTCGGGTAGACCCCCAGAATCGGAGCTCGTGTTAATGTTATGCTCATCAGTGTCTTAATTAGGCCGAATGTTGACTAACGTTTGATTATTTCGCAAGATTCGGTTTCTTGCGAGCTTATTATGACTCAAATTTTCAATTTTTCAGCCGAAGTTTCGAGTAGTTATATATAAATTTAACAGATTTAACAGTTCTGGTGTGGTCGGAACACCACTCGTACAATTGTATGCGAATTGGTTGATCAATATTATTGTAGATTTTCAAATATCATTGTAAAAAAAGTTTGATGCTCAAATGTTAAACAGAAGTAAATGCAATAGTTTTCAATTGGCAGAACGGTAAAGCATTCTCATAGAAAGCCTTACTAAATAGAAATCTGTTGCCAAATCTGGATACCCCAGCAGGGTAGTGTAATCACAGCACATCTGAGCAGTACATACACAGATACCGTTTATTGACATGCATTGCACACGCACATTACCAAGAGTACATTACGGACAAAATCGAACTTCAATTGAGATTACTGAAGCGAACCCCACCAGGTGAACTG
>JASAND010015741.1:0-23195 GCA_030248195.1 Trissonchulus latispiculum
ATCTTTAGTTTATGAAAATGACAAATTTAAATCTGTATATCAACGTACTAAGATTAAATCGCCAAAGGTCTTTGGTGGTCGGATTATTCTGACGCCCACCCACCACGTACAGGAAGTGACCAGAAAGGGCAACACAGGTCTTGGATCGCTGACGGGGCCAGGGGCCGACCCTACCCCCAAAAATTGGAAGGGTGGGATTTGGGTGACGAAGCAGCACCCAAGAGAGCATTCTAGGAGCACCAAACCCGGATATCACATCCTCATTTATAGGTAGCCAGTAAGCACGCATGAAAATTAGGTAAAAGCTAACGAAACAAAACGAAGCACCAATCAATGCACCAAACCCCCAATAATAATTTGGGAGGGGGCTTGAGGGCAGCGTTAACTGAGCCCCATGAAAAATAGAACCATTAGGCCTCAAAAAATACAACATAAAATTATATATATACATTAAATTAAAATTAAATTCATTAAAATAGTCTCACCCGTTTTCCCACTGCGCGGTAACGCTAGGAAGGCTAAAAATTAAACTTTAGCTTGTTTGAAGAATGGATAACAAATTTTAAAAGCTATTTGAAAACACCGGAAGGTTATATATCTTAATTTTTCAGGCACATGGGTATATTTGTTGCAAAAACGTGTCAAAAAACACAATGGGCAAAGTGCCAACTAAGACCTAAGACCTTTTTCACTAGCCACAGAAGTGAAACCAAGTTGCAAAGAGAACTAGAATAATCTAATGAAACAATGGCTCGCTCTAGGTATATACAAAATAATTGAAGTGCTGAAACCACTACTTATTTTTAGGAAAAACTCATTTATATATATATATAATGAAATCCTGAAGCTTTTCAGCTTTTCCAATCTGGAACAATTGCATAATATAAGCACGCGAGCAGGTGAATAATATATATGGAAAATTTTATATATAGGCTGATATATGGTATATATTTGTATATAAGCTGATTGATATATCAGCATATACGACCATATAACCAAAATATATATATTTATCATTGTTATATAAGCTAGAAAAGTATATATTTATATATTTACGTGCAGCAGAGATATAAGCTTATATACTGAAATCAATAAAAAGTACTCTGGCATAGTTATACATACACCTGGTAAAAGTTTAGGTTCTCATCTCATAATAAAACCATACAAGTGATTTTACTAAGCCACAGTAAGCTGTCACAGAGAATAACTTTTTTGCCCCAACATTGAAAAAAGTAGTTATATCTCTGCTTATCGTAGCATGAAACTTGAGTGACATATTCGGCCTAGAGACGTTTACTGATAAAACTTGATAAATTAAAGGCTTACATAATAAATAGGCAGTCAAATAACCTTATTCACAGAGAAAAGAAGACTATATATTACGTCAGTTAGTCGAGAGCTTGCGTTTCTTGGAAAGCAGACGCAAAGCTATTGCGTAATGCGTTCTAAGTTTAAACAAAGTTCAAACTCAAAGCCAGCTGACATATATAATATGTAAGAGTATGACAACATACACTCAATGTATTATAAGCGTGACACATTCACTGCACGCAAACGACTGACCCCCAAGTAGAGACCTTCACGGGCCTGATTTCTCGGCCCGGTCCACCTTATGCCCGGCCCGACCCTGAGTAAACAGGTGTCCCGAAGCAACTAGATTCCAGTGAAATCAGTAAATTCGCCCGCTATGCTTGTGTTCTAAAGCTAGAAGCAGACATGGACTTTGCGCACGCGCTGCCTGTGTTTTCGAGCTTAGATCCATTGAGCAGAAAAAGCCTGTTTGACTGGTTACCAACTTGCGGGAGCGTCATTGTGCCACGCACTCATATATACGTATACCGCACATACAGAGTATATATATATGCCTGTTGTCATTCTCTTTGTATTAACGTAGTCTTGCACAAAGTCAATGAAAAGTAGTTACTGTTGTTGAGCAGTTTTGGCTACGACCGTCTAGTTCTACTTTAAGCATGACTGAAATAAAAAGAAAAACATCCCAGGAAAAAACGACTTCGCATTCGGAAAA
Organism: Trissonchulus latispiculum; assembly: GCA_030248195.1. Classification (NCBI taxonomy): domain Eukaryota; kingdom Metazoa; phylum Nematoda; class Enoplea; order Enoplida; family Ironidae; genus Trissonchulus; species Trissonchulus latispiculum. The sequence continues at coordinate 2,027 of JASAND010015741.1, forward strand.
TTCAGCCCTGAAGCGGAGATCTAACTCACAAAATTCGCTTTAGTATACCGACCCTCTACTGATTGGAGCTATCCAGAGAAACCTGAGTCTAGCATCGTTAGCTTAAGCCCGGTTCATACCTATTTTCATTTGCTCTGTTTGCACGAATTTGCGTTTCTCCGTTTGTCCAGCTTTGGCTGAACTCACAGATCAGTACATACCTAGCTTTCCGCTTGTCTGGTTTTCTGGTTTGCCTTTCTCAACTGATTCATGCTTGTTGCTTACGGACAACCGGAACAGTAGAAGTACACCTGTTGAAGTCCAAACGGACATCCCTTGCGGACCAAACAGACAACCGGAAAAAATGGACAAGCGGACAAACGGAAAAACGGACAGAGGTATGAACCGGGTTTTACCCTACCCGAATTCCCCCAAAGTTTTTAGAGGTCCTTCAACAAGTCTGCGATTAAAATTTGCGGCAAATTTCTAAAGGTTCAAGTAGTTGTAGTCCGGACGTTAACTCCCATTTCAAAGTTTTCTTCCAATAACAGAGACGAATAACTAAGCTATGTAGCCCCAAACGTTTTGTACTCATTGCCAATTCTTAAGAAAAAATCTCAAACACAAACATTATTTTTCACTAAAAGCCGATTAATAAAAAGTTTTGCCCATGAATACGCACACTGTAGTCATTAGATTGTAAAAAGGGTTTTTGTTTTCTTTTTTCATCAAAAGTCACATTCAATGTCTTATTATCAATTGAGTTTCAAAGACAAATACCAGCCAGTCTTCGTAAATCCGCGGATTCTGACATACGTAGCTAAGCTAGCATGGCATGTTAGGTAAAGTTTAACACCCCAGGAGATTCTTCCACAGGGCATGGGGTGCCGGTGCTCATCCTCGGATTCTCAGCAGTAGAGCCAGGAGTGTAACCTCAAATGATGACTGCATCCGTGGAAGGAAGGCCGGCCCTTCTACACAGACTCCTGTTACCTTCCCACCGTAGTGGCGTACCCAATTACCGACCAGTTAAGGATGGATTAGCTTGGGCTGGCTAGACGAGAAAATTCGAGGTCTCCGGGGATTGAACCACCGAAAGGAAGGCCGCAAATTCTAACCTGCCGCCTAGACTCCATAGAGATAGAGTAGACCCAACATTGATACAACAGTTTCGCGATAAGGACCTGCAGAAGCACTTATCCGAAACTTAAAATTTTTCTGTATTTGTTACTGCTAAAAGTCAAACCAATTTCATTTTGGAGTGAACGTCTAGTACTCAGACTTTCCTGAGAAATCAATCTCCTATTAGCTTAAAGTTCTCTCAGCAGCTCCGGTGTAATTTCAGTCGGAGACAAAGCTAAAAATCTTTTCGTTGCACTAAAGTCTGATCAAAAAAATGTAGGAGCGAAATTGTTTCTTTATTTTATACACAGTTCAGATAGTTCGGAATCCAGAATTTCAACATTCGCCGCGATTAGGTTATTTTTTCGATTTTCAAAATCCTTTGATCTTTACGCTTTTCAATTGTTTGACTGGTTATTATCACGACTCACACACAGTAAAAAATTTTAAATGGATTTTCAGGACAACAAACGTGTCAGCTTTCATGTGATACATGTGGTTTTTCAAAATTTGAAAATCGATTTTTCGAAAAATACCACTTTTTGACTCCACAATTCTGATCAATACGTAATCCAGCAAAAGTGGGTACAAATAACATTATCATAATATTTATTCTGAGTTGAATCCAACGATATGAAGTTTTCGTGGATACGGCTTACATTGTCTATCAACGAATTTTTAAACAATTTCCTATTTCAGGTGATTTCTGACAAGTTGTACCATATTGTGAATTGATTTGCCGCAAATAGTGTAAACTAGCCAAAAACAGGCTAAAAAGCGAAATTGTTTAAAAATTCGTTGGGGCAATTTAAGCCGTAGCCACAAAAACTGTAGTTGTCTCAGCTCAGATTAAACTTTATGATAATGTTATTTTTACCCACTTTTGCTGGATTCGCATTATCGAAATCTTGGGTCAAAAAGTGCGCATTTTTCGAAAAATCGATTTTCAAATTTTGACAAACCACATATATCACATGAAAGCTGACACGTAAGCGGTCCTGAAAGTCCAATTAAAATTTTTTGCATTGAGTGAGTTTGAGTAATAGCCAGTCAAAGTTGGAAAAGCGGCAAAGATCAAAGGAATTTGAAAATCGAAAAAATTGAATAATAATAGCAATGTATGACGAAATCAGCTGATATTAGGGATTCAAAAAGTGTGAGACATGTGCTAATTTTCTACCGAACGGCTCGATCCTGTCTTCTACTGATATTTAAAAAACTCAAAAAATCAGCTTCTTTTGATGAATTTTAATTTTTTGAAAAATTTTTTTCAACCAAAAGAAAGTTTATGCCATGACGGTTCAGAAAATATATACACTGCTACAGCAAAAATGTACCGGTAATTCAGTATAAACAAAACAATTTCGCTTCCTACATTTTTTGGTCAGACTTTAGATTCCTAACATGGCTTCTCGTCAAATTCAATTCAGAGTTCTTTTTCTCCTACGAGTATCAATATACAACCAACAAGGCATGATTCTAGCTCATTTAATCGAAAGCGCATGCGAAAAGAGTCTCAGCTACAAAATCAATGAGCCGTAACTAGGTATTGGAGCAAAAAAGTATAGAACACTCTTTCCTGGGGTAATCAAATCGACAATAGGCTAATTAGGTACCGTTAAATCAGTCTTTAATAAAAAATAAATATATCGAAGTTTCTCATAAGAAGGAACTAACTTATACTACGAAACCTTCAACTTAAATACATGAACAGCGTTTGGCAAAATCCCCTCAAAAACCAGTTTATGACATCAACTACCCATTTTATTCCTTAAAATCGTCTAAAAGTTGTTCTAAACGCCATCAAAAATCTCATCCTAAACAAGAATCCATTGACAGTTTGCGTCAAAAACTGCACCGATTCAGACAAAATTGACATCTAAATGTGGTTCCTAACAAAACAATCACATCAACAAAAACGCAACTCTTTACTTCTGAAATGTTAATAGTAAAAGTTTTTCATTCAATTCCACACAATAGAAATACAGTGTACAATAATTATGGTATATAGTAAGTGCAAGTTGACGTCTATATAAGGCAAAAAGCATCACTTCAAAAGCAGAGACAGAAAACTCGGCAAAAATCCAAAAATAAAAAAATTTCTATTTTAAACTGCTCAGTTTATCCACCCCACCCCCCTCAACAAATCGGCACATAACATTAACCCGTTTATGCATAAGGTTGGAAGATGGGACAATGTAGATCTAATCTCGTATATAACTAGACACGACCGGTGCTACAAAAGACTAGGTAACGAGTTAGGACAAATTTAAGCCTTAGAAGAGACTCCTAAAATATTTTTACAAGTCAATTTCGATATAGAACGGCTAATCAATAAATACTCCGTTAGCCCAACTTTATACAAAGATTTCGAAATCCAACAAGCCATGCAGTAAAAACTTGAGCTCTCTAACGAGCATGACTAAAGGTAGATGGATAATTTCTAACATTAGACACAAAAGACTTTTCTTAAGTAGCTAATGGCTGAAATCTTTCCCTTCCCCAGATATAACATAATTATTTATAACCAAGGAAAATAAAAATTCAGGAAAAATTTCCGTGTCTGATGTCAAGCAGTACCCCCCCCCTCCCCTAAACGAAAATCTTATGGGCCTTTTTCGGTGAAGGGTTACAGAATATAGACTACAGAAATTAATTCTTTGAATTACAGAAAAAATTTCAAAATTGTTGAGTCTAGAAAATGCTCATGGGGATTCTTTTCTTTGAAGAAGAAATTGGGGGGGGGGGAACAAAATTCCATAAAAGTGGCGGGGGAAGCAAAATTTTTACTGAAAATATGACAACAATTGCGCTACATTTTCCCAGCACAGATAGAGTAATTAGTTGGCTTTTTAGTTGGCTTTTAGCACAAAATAGGTAGATTTAGCGGAGAAATAGGACAACATTGATTGAGGAAGAATGAATCTTTTGAAAATTTTGAGTTTTTGTACCCGAATTTTTTGCATGGCAAAATTTAGTACCAAAAAGGGATTTCAGTGATTTTTTTGTAATAGTTTACGGCCCCCCTAACGACATTAAGCTTAGGACCACTGATCACCAAAACGATAATGGTTTCATGGTAACGTACAACAGCAAACAACTTTTTACATTTTATGATAGCAGCAAGTAAAAATATAAAAACAAAAACAGCTGTGTTAATCAGTAAAAACCGATAGACATGTGATTAGAAGATCAACATCAATATTTAGTTGGAAAGAAATCAACCAGTAAGCATTGGCATCAGTTTTTAAACAGTAGCAAAATACACACCAGTATACAGCATAATACATAACAGGATATTTTTTAGGGATTTTTTCCGGGCGGGGGCTTCCCGGGGGGGCCCTCCCGGGCCGGGGGGGGGGAGATTTTTTGCGAAAATGAGCCAAAAAATGGTATTTTTTGGCGTATTTTGCATGGTGAAACGCAAAAAGTGCTCAAAAATGCCAGGATTTAAGCTAAAATAGCTATTTTTACGAAAAAATCTACGAAATCTTTTACGAAAATATTTGAAAATTGGCCTATTTTTGGCAAACATTTGGGCCTCCAAAAAATCCCGGGGGGGGAAGCAAAAATCCGGGAGGGGCGATTTCGGGGGGGGAAGGCATTTTCGGGGAGGGAAGGTCAATTTCGGGGGGGGGGGACCCCCACCCCCCTGTAAAAATACCCTGCATAACAGTCTCAGTATACAAAACAAATTGACTCAAGCGGTACAAATTATAGTTGAATCAAAGTTTCATCCAAAAATTCTTCAAGTTAGACATGCAATTAGTGTATAGAAAAAAGTTGAAAATCTTGATAGTTATTAATCATATTTTTTCCATTCCATGCATTCGGGCGGTTTACACTCCACAGGCTTGTCGCCAACCTCTGCCCAATTGGTGCTCAACACGGTTCCCTTGGATTCCGTCTGTAAAAAATAATCAAAAACAAATATACAAGTAAATAAGTAAATGAAATAGTACAAGGAATAGGGACAAACCTGGGAAGCCACAACTCCAAAGATACACAATTTAAATTTCTACACATTCCCTTTTTGAGTGCGCGCGCAAAACGCGTCAAGTCAAATAATTACCGCTAAACTGGAAATTTTCAGAAATTGGATTTCAAATAAGTATATATACTCTTGGACAAAAACGCTCTTGGAATCATTCTGAGAAAGTAGTAAAATTTATCACCAGCTATCTGGGCTTATTCTAGGGATTTTTTCTTGGGGGGGGCTCTTTGGGGGGGCCCCTCGGGGGGCGAGTCATTTTTGGGGGTGGGGCCGAAAATTTTTCAAAATTTTTCTAAAAACATGCTAAAATAGCGATGTTTTTATAGTAATCCCCAAAAAAGTTCATTTTTAGTGCAAAAATAGCGCTTAAATAGGCAAAAATCGACTAAAAATCTACGGCGAAGCCGGAAAATTTTTGAAAATTTGGCCTTCTGAGCTATTTTTTCAGGGCTACAGTTGGTACCAAAAGGGGCACCCACTTTTTGGGGGGGGGGCGATTTTTGAGGGGGAACGATTTTTGGGGGGGGGGGAAGGGTGTTTATGGGGGGGGCCCGCCCCCCCCCCCCCCCAGTAGAATAAGCCCAGGCTATTGACACCAATTGTTGCAAGCCCTAACTTTGAATGTCTTTTCTGTAAGGACAGTGTTAAATTTTACTACAAAATAACAATAAGAGTCTAACAGTTGCAACAATACACAGAAAAGGAAATATCTGGAGGGGGGGGTACTGTAACTTTTTATGACAAAAAATACAACTCACAAAGGATTTAACCATGGCTTTTTTGACATTATCATCGGCATCGGCATAGATCTTTTGGAACAGACTATTCACAGCCGCATCTCCCTCCAACTTTTCATCTTCATCCTCTTTATTAGCCTAAAATAAGAACAACAGGAAATTGACGAAAATAAAAATAAATTAATTAATTATACGTATATACTTGAGTGTGCATTTGTTTCTGAAAACATTTCTGAAATAATTTTTAAGGAAAGTAGGTCCATTAAAACTAACTTCGACAGCTTAACAGAAAGTCAAAACAGTGAGCAAAAGCCGCGAAAATGTCAAGTAAGGAAAAGCCAACACAAAAATGCTTTTACAGGTCTTTCAAATGCCTAAAACTATGGCTGGAGGTTTGAGAAATTTATCACCAAGATCAAATTGTATGTCGTTTGTTACTTAGTTTTTGTAGAAATTCAAGCAAAACCATCTGAACTATCATTTTCAAAGCTTCTTGTTGCTTCACTGTAACCCAAATTCGATTTCTACAATACCGGTGTGTTAGCTTAACGATAAGTTTGAAAAGAAAACACCCATGACAAATTAAACTCAGCTTAATCCAATTCTATTTCATGAAACTACAGCGTTTACCTCATTTGCTGGGTGAAATTTTTCCATAACATGAACGCTAATTTCAACAAAATTTTTAATTACATTCTAAATTTGCAAAATCTTCAATTTTTTGCGAAAACATATCATAATTATATATGCCAGAATTTCACGAAAAATATATATAAATGATGCCACTTCTGTTTCCTGAAAGAACCTTACAGGGACGCGCGAACGCAATCCCGCACTCAAAAATGAAACGGTTGACCTACTCCAGTTTGGAGTAGCCATAGAGTTCAGCCCAACCAGAGTGCAGGGGTTAGGCCTCCCCCTAGGAGTGCAGTCTTGCTGATCACTGCAAAACTCCCCCGCCAAGTAAGTTTATCAGCACTACGCTTTCACACCTATCAACGCCAGCTGCTGCATCACTCCATCAGGTTTCATCAAAATAACAGTGTCACAAGTATAGGCATTTTGTTGTGTTCAAAACAGCGTTTATTTGGGCAAAAATTAGACAGAAAACGGCACAAATTAAGTTCTGTACAGTCTAAAACTCTTTGAGTGGAAAATATTATATAGTGCCTTTCCCCTTTATAAAAGGAGAAGTATATAGAAGAGAAGCAAAGATTTCTCTCACTGAAGAATCATTACTTTAATGAAACCTAGCCTGTTGATGCTGCAAATAAAATGGGGTCTAACATAACACCAAAATAGGCAGTTACATTGCTAAAAATACGTATTGATTTTTCAGTTGCACACAACAAAACGCTTTCAAGCTTTCAAACTACTATACCACAATCATCAACAAAACATTGGTTAAAACTGTGGATTGCTCTAACAAAACTTAATCTTAATAAATAACATCTTAGAAACAACGAAAAATGATAACAGGGGGTGGGGAGGGGTTCAGAAATCTAATGCAAGTATCGAAATGAAATACAAAATAATTTATTCAACGGTCTTTCCAAGATGGTAGCAGAATTAAAGAATTACTATTTTTCAAGCCAGATAGAAGGTCAAAGTAAGGGTAACTCGTACAAGAATGTAACAAGGTTCTGACATAATATATATACCTAAACTTGAAATATCAAGAAAATGCCTGAAACAGACACCTGGGGCCAATGTTATCAACGCCCAAACCCGGGTTTAGTCGCTAACCCGGGTTAAGTTCACGTGTTAAAGATAGACAAGTAAACCCGGGTTTGCGACTTAACAAGGGTTTGGGCGTTGATAACATTGACCCCTGGAGAAAGTAGAAAACAGGCAAAACGCTATTACAAGATAGTCCGATTTAGCAAAAAACCCTCTCCCAGCAGCTGAAGAATATTCCCTAAAAATTGCAAAAAAACCCCAGTCTGGAAGTAGCGGTGCTGGCTTTTTAGGCCAAAATTTAGGGGGGGGCGTTATGGGGAGGACTCTAACTGGCCCCCTTCACATGGCTAAAAACGGAGGTGCACAATTTTTGAAAAGTTATGCGAATTTGTGCAAATGCCAAATATCGCTTAAAAATGACTAAATTTAAGCGTTTTCTAAGCTAAAATAGCGAAAAGTTCGTTAAAAATCCGGCAAGGCCGGAAAATGTTTGAAAATTTAGGGTAAAAATGGAACAATTTGGCCATTTTTGAGTAATGGGGGGAGGTCGGAATTAATAGAGGGCGGCACGGGGGGGGGGAGCGTCCCTCGATTGGGGGTGGGGGAGGGTGGGGAAGCCCTCCCCCTATTCAGCAAAAATAACCAAGGACTGCGCGCCGAGATATGAACAGAATGTAAGACTTAAATTTCAGAAAAATATGAAATGTTCAGAAAAGTATATGATTCTCATTTTCGACTGACTGATTTTCAGGCTCCATTCAGATTATATAATTTATTTGAATCATTCTTTCCAACACTTGTGAAAAACACGCTGTTAATTTACAAGAATTCGGTATTTTGTTGGTCGAGAAGGGCATAAAGTTCAGACCTGGTTAAGTATTTCGGGTAGCCACCCAAAACTGTGCCAAAAGCATATATACTTATCAAGCAATACGTACAGTAACTTCATAACACATTTGAATCTGCAATGGGAGTTGCATACAGGCTAGCTTAACTAGTGTTAGTGAACGGTAGATTTCAACTTAAAAATGAAGTAGTTAGGTAACCGACCGCAGGGATCGGGGGGGGCGTCACAGGAAAAAATTAAGTGATTCTATCAAATTGAGTCAGTAGCAATTTTTCGAAGGATTTTGAGTACTCTTTCTCATTATAATTCTTTCTCTATTTTTTTAATTTTCTTGCGCTGGAAAAAATGCGAGCTTTCTCAGTTTTGCTCATGTCAGAAAAAAGGGCGCCTTTTTGCGCAAATTTCTGAACAATTCTATACGCAATCTTTTAGGCAACACAATTTTCGTATACTATCAAAATTAGTGATGGGCGCTGGATATCCGGATAATATCCTATTTGAGAACCGGATATCTGTTTACATTTACGACAAAACAATGAAAAATTTGCAAATTTTGACAAACATTTTATATACATTTAAAAAAACTTCAAAAATTTCGCTGAAAATCCTTTTGAAATCAGTGTTGAGGCTTGGCTGTATGATAGAAATTCACAGCGTACCAAAAAAATTGACAGAAACATTGAAACTTGAACAGTGAAACCTAAAACGTTTTTGAACTTAAGCTTAAGATATGAGGATACCCGTTAAAGCAAAATAGGCGGATATCCGGATATGAAAAAATATCCGGTGGTGCCCATCCATCACTAATATTGTAACGGAGTAAAAAACTCACCAAGTAAAAAAGCACCTATCTCTAACCTTGAAAATTGAAATTTTAAAGCAAGACAAGTGTAAACTCAGCAATCCTTGCCAGTCGGCTTCCACAAGTCATAGTTCTGACTTCCCACGATCTAGGCTATGTTGAAGGGACACGCTGGGTGCCACTTTTGTAGTGGGGAAAGGGGGTGCTCCCCACCCACTTTTTTTCAAACTTTAGCTATAATTTAGGCAGTCACAAGCACATTTTAAGCTTACAGACAGCGATATTTCTTTGCGCTTTTAGAAACTCTACAAATTCCAATTAAGAGCAGGGCGGGAAGGAGCCGGTCCCTCTGGCAAAACATAACCCAGATAGATAGTTTGAAATAAAATTGTATGTACGTATAATTTTAAATTGTACAATTTCAAATTGTACAGCAAATTTTGTACAGTTTCAAATTGTACAAGGCATGCTTGTACATTTATGTGTGTTTCTGGACTCTGGCACAAGAATGTGTGTAGAAAATTGTGATCATTTAGATTGCATTTAATATTCATCAGAGACCCATATTTTTTGCAAAATCCTGGCGATGAGAGGAAAATTCTTATAAAATTCAAATTTTGAAAAATCAGATGATGAGATTTCTGATGAGAAAAATGTTCCTGGAGGAAAGAGATCCTGGATTTTCAGGGAAAAAGTCCAAAAATCCGATTTTCAAATTTTTCAAACTTTTCAAAAGTTTAATTATTAAAATTTTCCCCTCGTCGCGAAGCTTTTGAAAATATGTTAGACATAGGTCTCTGATAAATAATCAATGCAATATATAAAGTGATCGCAGTTTTCTACAAACATTTTTGTACCAGAGTTTAGAAACACTTCGTAAAATGTACAAACATATCTTGGCTTGTACAATTTGAAATTGTACAAAAATGACTGTACATAACACTGGGGTTATTTTACTGGTGGGGCGGCTCTCACTCGCCCCCCCCCCCCCCACGTTTTTGGGCTTTCCCCCCACTCACCCTAAGGTTCCCAGAAATTGCCAAATTTTTAGGATTTTTGGTCAAAATTTTTGGTCAACTGCAAACTAGTCAACGAATTTTTGGTGCCAATACTTAATTTTTGAGCACCTTAAGCTTAGTTATAGCAGTATAATATGTAGAAAACAGGCATTTTACACTGCATTTTTGGCATTTTTAGCTCACTTTACTGGCTTTTTCCTAGGCAAAAATTTCTGGGGGGGGGGGGGGGGGGGGGGAAATCTGGGGGGGGGGTTCCCCCCCCCAGGTATGGGGGGGGGGGCGGATGACTGGGGGGGGGGGGGGGGGGAGGAAATTTTTCAAAAAATGTCTAAAAATAGCTATTGTTTGCTGCTAAGCTACAAAATAAACTATTTTTAACTTAAATTTAAGCTTAAAATAGCTAAAAAATGCTTAAAAATGGGTAAAAACCCGGCGAAGCCGGAAAAAATTTTCAAAATTTACCCTCAAAACCCTATTTTTCCGGGCATTTTGGAGTTTTGGGGGGGGGAAGGTCCGAATCCTGGGGGGGGCGATTCTGGGGGGGGCGACCCAAGTCTGGGGGGGGGGGACGAAATTCTGGGGGGTTCGAAACGAAATTCCCCACCCCTGTAGGAAAAAGCCAGCTTTATCCCCCCCCTTTGAACCTTTCCCCCCACCTAGGGTTGGTTTTTTCGCGTGAAAGAAGTACTTTTTCCTGGTTTTTCAGGTTTTTTCCGACTTTTTTCCGCTCTAATCATGTCAGAGCGTCTCAAAATTTGTTTCCATAATATTTGTAGCCTGTCATAACGAATATTTCGTCATGTAAACGCCATTTGAACACTTTTATAAGCTTTTCAACGTATCCAAACTAAGCAATTGTGAAAAAATTTTCAAACGAAGTTTCATCAGACTATGGGCACAATTCCCAGTTACCTTAGTTTCTGGGAGCAGTGACAACTTTCAAAATAATTTTTCCGTGTGCATAATTTTTTATTCTTTCACAACTTTGGATTTTAGATGTAAGTAAAAAGCTGTCTGTCTGTCTGTTCTCGGCCGTAATAATAAATAAATAGTTTCTCGTTGAAATGACAATAATACTTCATAAAGCTGAGCAGTTTATGAAAAATTAAGAAAACTTCAAATTAAGTTCGGGCTTCAAAATTAGAGCAAACTCCTCTAAGTAAAGCCAAAATTTGAGAAAAATCACTAAAACTTTTCATTGGAACACTTCTAAAATTTCCCAAAATGATTAAATTTTTCCGACTTTTTTCCGCGACTTTCTTTCCGATGCCCAACCCTACCCCCACCCTTCCCCTCTCACTTATTTTTGCACAAAAGACCCCAGTAACAGATACGTATACCTCCTAACGTGTTACTGAAGTCCCGTCTAAACGGGCGTCTTGCTCCGTCCAGACTAGGTTCTCCGTTTTGGTAACCATACAAACTCTAGAGAAGCATAATCTGCAACCTAACTTTGTACCTCCTGAGCAATCTTGTCCCAGTCACGGGGGCCTCGCGTACTCGAAGTGGGATACTTCTTCACCGGTGCGTCGCTGCTATCAGAGGTCCCTGCAAAAATGAGATAAACAAACAAATGCAACTGGATATACAACAGCACAACAAAAGCATGGAATGTAAGAAATGAAATTATCACTTGTAATACGTTAGCCGGCCGAAGTATATATACGTATCAATCACTAGCGTAGATACGGGGGGGGGCGGTGGGGCCGCCGCCCTCCCCGAAATAATGGCTTTGCCCCCTGGAAAAATTGGGCAAAAGAAATTTCACGCCCGCGTGGAGCGCGGGCGTTCAACTTTATTAGAAAAATGCACAAATTGTACATTAATGCTTCAAATTAGCTCAGCATAGATGCATTTTCCACAATTCATAAAAAAGCTTTCGCGCCCCGGCGCAAATTTTGGCTTAATTTTTCATTAAGCGTGCAGCTAACAACCTGTTTGTTGTATACATAGTTGCTTTGCAGGTTTGCTGTTCATCTGCGTTCGTCCCATCATCAGCCTTGACATAATTGGTTGATATGATCAGAATACGCAGTTTTTAATGGGAGCATCTTAGTAGTTTGAGTTTTCAGACAAGAGAGTAAATGCAGAGAATAGCAAATATATAAATGCACAAAACGTTGTTAGACACTTGATAAATCATTGCAAAAATTTAAATGTTTTAATAGCGTTTAATGGCGAAATTTAAAAATTGCTCAACTCTGTGGGACTCTGCCCCCAGACCCCCCAGAAGTTGAGCAATTTTTTTTAATTTCGCCATTAACGCTACAAAAACATTTAATTTTGTATGATTTATAGTGTTTACAACGTTTTGTGTATTTATATATTTGCTATTCTTGCATTTACTTGTTGAACTCAAACTATTAAGATGCTCCCATTAAAACTGTATTCTGATATTAAATATAAGCATGATGATGGAACGACGTAGATACGCAAACTGCAAAAGCATATGTATAAAAAGTTGTTAGTGCACGTTATGAAATTAGCAAATTTGTGTGGGGCGCGGAATTTTATGGTGTATTATGCATTAATTTTGAAGCATTATGTACTAAATTTGTGATTTTTTATAAAGACGTCACGCGCTCACGCGGCGTGAATTTCTTTGCTGGAAATTGGGTAAAAGAATTTCACGCTGCGGAGCGCGGGCGTTAATTTTATTAGAAAATGCACAATTGTAATTATGTTAATAGCTAGCATAGATGCATTTTTAACATAAAAGTTTTCGCGCCCCGGCGCAATTTTGGTATTTTTTATTAGCGTGAGTAATGTTTGTTGTATAATAGTTGCTTTGAGGTTTGCTGTTATCTGCGTTCGTCATATAGCTTGAATATTGGTTGATATGATAGATACGCAGTTTTTATGGGAGCATTTATAGTTTGAGTTTTTAGACAAGAGAGTAATGCAGAGATAGCAATATATAAATGCACAAACGTTGTTAGACATTGATATCTATTGAATTTATGTTTTATAGCGTTTAATGGCGAATTTATTGCTACTTTGGGAGGCAGAGTCCCAGAAGTTGGAGCAATTTTTTAAATTTTCGCATTACGCTATTAATTTAATTTTGATGATTTATCGCGTTAACGTTTTGTGTTTTTTTTCGCTTTTTGTATTTGCTTCCTGTTCGGAGCCAACTACAAGATGCTCATTATGCGAGCTTGATATAAATATTTGTAGTGGACGACGTGATAAAGTCTGCAGCACTAGAGCTAAAGTTGTTAGCCGCACGTTATGAAATGGCCAAATTTTGGGTATGTTTTTATGGTGTAGAAATGCATCTTGGGATTTGTATTATGCGCGTTTATTTTTAGTTGACGCGCGTCACGCGGGGTGAATTTTTTGCATTTTTAGGGGGCAAAAGAATTTCACGCCGCGTGGAGCGCGGGCGTTATTCTATTAGAAATGCAAATTGTAATTATGCTTATTAGCTAGATAGATGCATTTTTAACATAGTTTTTGCGCTCTCGGCGCAATTTTGGTATTTTTATTAGCGTGCAGCTAATGTTTGTTGTATAATAGTTGCTTTGAGGTTTGCTGTTATTGCGTTCGTCCATATAGCTTGACATATTAGCGATATGATAGATACGCAGTTTTTATGGGAGCATTTAATAGTTTGAGTTTTCAGACAAGAGAGTAAATGCAGAGATAGCAAATATATAATGCAATAAAACGTTGTTAGACACTTGATAATCATTGCAAAATTTAATGTTTTATAGCGTTTATGGCGAAATTTAAAAAATTACCAATTGGGGTCTGGAGGCAGAGTTTCAGAGTTAGAGCAATTTTTATTTACATTAATTATTAAAACATTTAAATTTTTGCTATGATTTATCAAGGTAATCAACGTTTTTGCATTTATATATTTTTATTTTTCCGTATTTTTTTTTTAAAACTCAATTTAGTTCTATTATGCGTATTCTGGATCATATCTTCACATCATGATGATGGGATCTAACGTAGATGCAACCAAACTCTGCAGCAATATTACAACAAATTAGTTGCTTATGAATCGCTCTGCGCCGGGGCGGAAATTTTTATGGTAGAAAATGATTATGAGCTAATTTGAAGTATTATGAAGAATTTGTGCATTTGCCTCTAGGGGGTAAATTTTGAATCGGGCGCCTGCCACGGGGGCGGGGTCCGAAATTTCTTTTGCCCTGGAAAAAGTGGGCAAAAGAAATTTCACGCCCGCGTGGAGCGCGGGCGTTCAACTTTATTAGAAAAATGCACAAATTGTACATTAATGCTTCAAATTAGCTCAGCATAGATGCATTTTCTACACCATAAAAAGTTTTCGCGCCCCCGGCGCAAATTTTGGCTAATTTTTCATTAAGCGTGCAGCTAACAACTGTTTGTTGTATACATAGTTGCTTTGCAGGTTTGCTGTTATCTGCGTTCGTCCCATCATCAGCCTTGACATAATTGGTTGATATGATCAGAATACGCAGTTTTTAATGGGAGCATCTTAATAGTTTGAGTTTTCAGACAAGAGAGTAAATGCAGAGAATAGCAAATATATAAATGCACAAAACGTTGTTAGACACTTGATAAATCATTGCAAAAATTTAAATGTTTTAATAGCGTTTAATGGCGAAATTTAAAAAATTGCTCAACTTCTGGGGGACTCTGCCTCCCAGACCCCCATTCGGGACTTAGGGTATCGCTTTCAGTTGTAACAAGTCGAAAACATGAACCATAGAAGACTTTTAAATTAATAGGACAACTTGCAATACGCAGTGTGCATGTAATTGCTACGAACAAATCGAAAATTTTACCCCCCCCCCCTCAAAACACCTCGGTCAAAACCGCCCCCCTGAAAATTTTTTGTACCTACGCTACTGGTATCCATATTGTGTTTGATGCCATCACCAACCTCTCCTAACAAAACTATAGGTACACAGAATTTCTTCTATAGCCAGCCTTCTTCTACAAGAACAAAAAGTGCTCCTTCGTCGCATGTAAAATACATATGAGTCTTCGTAGGCAGGTTGTACATAAGCAGAAACTAGCCTGTAAAATACATATGAGTTCCGTAGGGAGGTTGTAAATTAAGGAAAACAAGTTGCAACCGCTTAACATACGAGCCTGTCCTACAACGAGGCTCATATTGGCGTATGTCATAATACGAATAATTTGCAGATATATATTTTACTTTTATATAAATACATACTGCATAAAGCTTTTCATTACAAATTGTCCTTCACATAGCTTGTTGATCAGTCATTATAGTGTGTATATGCTCAATACGGTACGCCATGAGGCACTCTGACTCACAGCCAAGTGGGAACGCATTCTGCGTGTGTATAATTTGAAAGTGTTTCGAGCATGCATTAGAGGTGTGCCATAGTGTTTCCGGAAACATCAGGTTGCATGTACAGTTCATCTTGAGCAGTCGTAGTTCACTTCAGTCCATTTCTTCTGGGCCACGACGTCTATTCATTTTTCCGTAATGTGGATGAAGCTGAGGTTCTTTAATGAGGCTTTAATGTGGAATGCACTGTGACGCCAATATGAGCCTCGTTGTAGGACAGGCTCATATGTTAAGCGGTTGCAACTTGTTTTCCTTAATTTACAACCTCCCTACGGAACTCATATGTATTTTATAGGCTAGTAGCATGCAGTTCTATGACAAAAGTTGCTCAGCTCGCTTAGGGGTTTCATTTGATACCAAATTTGACCACTTTTGAAAAATTTCATTTTTGACCGAAATCGCGAGGGGGGCGGATTTTTCACACCATTCATTCATTCATTCATTCATTCATTCAATTTCATTTTTGACCGAAAATCGCCTAAGTCCCCACCCCACCCCACCACAGCACTCTACAGCCACTTTGAGCATGCAGTTCTATGACAAAAGTTGCTCAGCTTGCTTAGCTCTTTCATTTGATACCAAATTTGACCACTTTTGAAAATTTTCATTTTTGACCCCATGACCTCCCACCGACCTGACCCTCCAGATGGCAAAGTGGAACCAGCACAGCAAGATGGGTGAGTCAGACGGCAAAACGGATGCCAGGAATGAACTGGGCGCACCAGAAAACCCCTATAGACAATGTTTTGTCAGGCTATGTACAGTCCTATATGGTGTTCCCGGAAGTCGGTACCGACCGGACCCTCCAGACGGCAAAGTGGAACCAGCACAGCAAGATGGGTGGGTCAGACGGCAAATCGGACACCGGCAATGAGCTGGGCGCACCAGAAAACCCCTATAGACAAAGTTTGGAGAGGCCAAGTAAAGCCTACTATGGACCTCCGTGAAGCGGTTACCGACATGACCCCTCAGACGGTCAAGTGGAACCAGCCCAGCAACTTCGGTTACTCGGGCAGCAAAACTGATAGCGGGAATCGATTCTCCGTCCCAAAACCTTTGTATGCAAGATTTGAGCCACCCATGTAGCAAAATAAGTGAAAAATTAAGTTCAAAGTTCGACCCAAAATTCACCAACTTTGGCCGGCCAGTATATACCGAAAAATTACGCACGAAGAC
The DNA here is from genome assembly GCA_030248195.1 of Trissonchulus latispiculum. Lineage (NCBI taxonomy): Eukaryota > Metazoa > Nematoda > Enoplea > Enoplida > Ironidae > Trissonchulus > Trissonchulus latispiculum. Next base: position 18,694 of record JASAND010015741.1, read on the forward strand.
GGAAAATCATATAGCATTTGAACGACCCCGATATGTGTACTGTTTAACCATATAGTCAGTATTGCCCCATATATAGCCCAATCTGACTTATTAAGGCGCCTTTGAAGCATACTTTTTGGCCATTTTAGCGTTTTGGCCGAATTTGGCCCCCAGCCAAAAATTTTTTCCGGCCCTGGGAGGCATAAAAACTAGCTTATTTTCTTATTTTTGATTTGTACTACAAGAATATATATGGGTTTCATAGGCAAAAATTTTTCTATCTGTAGCTATTCAAGCTATAAAACCCCCCTTATGAGACATCAAAAGCGAGAAACCGGAAAAAACATCACTCTCGTAAGCGATTTTTGGGGCAACTTTTTAACGGAAAGTGGTACGGGGATGAAACTTGGCAAATATACTAAACTCGACACGTACAATTTCTGCGCAGCCTTGTTTTACACGGTCATTCGACCATTTTCACTCATATTATAGGGGTCGCTACCGCGACCCCTATGATAGCCTTGTATTAATTTGCATACCAGTAGAGCCAGCTGAAGATATGGGCTTGGCATCAAAAGGAACTCCTTCACCCTCCAGCTCTGACCAACGCAGGCCTTCCTGTTTTCGCAGCTTCACCTCAATCTAAAAGACAAATAAACAAGAACCAAAAATGCTCCTTCGTCGCATGTAAAATACATATGAGTACTCTCAGGCAGGTTGTACAAACACGGAAACTAGCCTGTAAAATGCATATGAGTGGCGTTGAGGTTGTAAATTAAGGAAAACAAGTTGCAACGGCTTAACATATGAGCCTGTCCTACAACGAGGCTCATATTGGCGTATGTCATAACTCATAATATAATTTGTCGATATTTGACCTTCATATAAATAGCACGTAAAGCTTTTCATTACAAAATTGTCCTTTACACATCTTGTCGCTAAGACATTATACTGTGCATACGCATTATACGGCATGCCACTCTGCGCTCTGACTCAGAGCCAAGTGGGGAAAGCATTACGTATGTGAGAGTAGTGTGTCATAGTGTTCCGAGAATACAGTAGGTGTACTATAGTGCTTCCGGAAATAGTAGGTGCCATGGTGTTTCGGGAAACATCCGCTTGCATGTACAGTTAAACTTGAGGTGTCGCAGTTCACTTCGTTCTGTCCATTTCTTTCAAGCCACAATGTTAACATGTTATGTCTATTCATTCGTTTTTTCTTTAATATGATGACCTGATGATCTTTAAGAAGGCTGCACTGTGACGCCAATATGAGCCTCGTTGTAGGACAGGCTCATATGTTAAGCCGTTGCAACTTGTTTTCCTTAATTTACAACCTCAACGCCACTCATATGCATTTTACAGGCTAGTTTCCGTGTTTGTACAACCTGCCTGAGAGTACTCATATGTATTTTACATGCGACGAAGGAGCATTTTTGGTTCTTGTTTTCCATTCTTTTACATATGTATGCGCAAAAAAGAACCAACATAATATATTTCCGAACACCATGCGCAAGCAGATACTATTTTGACCACTTTTGGAAAATTTCATATTTCACCCAAAATCGCTTACGTCCCCACCCCACCCCACCACAGCACTCTACAGCCACTTTGGGCATGCAATTCTATGACAAAAGTTGCTCAGCTCACTTAGGGCTTTCATTTGGTACCAAATTTGACCACTTTTGAAAAATTTCATTTTTGACCGAAAATCGCCCAAAGTCCCACTTGTCCCCACCCCACCACGGCACTCTCCAGCCACTTTGAGCATGCAATTCTATGACAAAAGTTGCTCAGCTCACTTAGGGCTTTCATTTGGTACCAAATGAAAGCCCTAAGTGAGCTGAGCAACTTTTGTCATAGAATTGCATGCTCAAAGTGGCTGTAGAGTGCTGTGGTGGGGTGGGGTGGGGACGTAAGCGATTTTGGGTGAAATATGAAATTTTCCAAAAGTGGTCAAAATAGTATCTGCTTGCGCATGGTGTTCGGAAATATATATATTATGTTGGTTCTTTTTTGCGCATACATATGTAAAAGAATGGAAAACAAGAACCAAAAATGCTCCTTCGTCGCATGTAAAATACATATGAGTACTCTCAGGCAGGTTGTACAAACACGGAAACTAGCCTGTAAAATGCATGAGTGGCGTTGAGGTTGTAAATTAAGGAAAACAAGTTGCAACGGCTTAACATATGAGCCTGTCCTACAACGAGGCTCATATTGGCGTCACAGTGCAGCCTTCTTAAAGATCATCAGGTCATCATATTAAAGAAAAAACGAATGAATAGACATAACATGTTAACATTGTGGCTTGAAAGAAATGGACAGAACGAAGTGAACTGCGACACCTCAAGTTTAACTGTACATGCAAGCGGATGTTTCCCGAAACACCATGGCACCTACTATTTCCGGAAGCACTATAGTACACCTACTGTATTCTCGGAACACTATGACACACTACTCTCACATACGTAATGCTTTCCCCACATGGCTCTGAGTCAGAGGGCAAAGTGGCATGCTGTATAATGCGTATGCACAGTATAATGTCTTAGCGACAAGATGTGTGAAGGACAATTTTGTAATGAAAAGCTTTACGTGCTATTTATATGAAGGTCAAACATCGACAAATTATATTATGACATACGCCAATATGAGCCTCGTTGTAGGACAGGCTCATATGTTAAGCCGTTGCAACTTGTTTTCCTTAATTTACAACCTCAACGCCACTCATATGCATTTTACAGGCTAGTTTCCGTGTTTGTACAACCTGCCTGAGAGTACTCATATGTATTTTACATGCGACGAAGGAGCATTTTTGGTTCTTGTATATATTGCGTTGCTTTATTTAAGCCTGCTTAAGGAGGGTGGTCTTTTGTTGGCCGATTTTTCGACCATCTCCGATTTTGCTCATTTTTACATATTTTGTATATACAACTAGAAATGGGTCCGCGAAACAGGACAAGTGCGTTATGCGCAATATTAGGTACTTTTATCGTTCTGTAAAGCCTTTCAAAGGTGACCTCAACATGTGTTAAACGTATGTAGGAAAATGAAAAAGTTAAACTAAAAATTTTTTATCCAAAAAATGATATATCTGAAAAAATATCTCCGGTGCCCATCACTAGTTAGTGTAGTATACATTTTGTCAAAAATTCTTTATACAGAGTGTAGAAAATAGCATGTGTAGATTTTGGCGCTAATTTTACTGTACATACATATCTGAAATGTTTAGCCTCTGTTTCCTGGAACGCTGTGCCTCTAGTCGTCGTCGTTTCGGTGATTCTGGGAATCTGTTTTATCATGGTGGTGGCTGTCTGTACCTGTTGTCATGATGAATTGTTTGGAATGAAGGTAGGTAAATAAATATCTAAAAAATAAATATATACGTATACGTACAAATGCCTATTCTATGTATGGAACAACTTGCTGTTCGAAATTTACAATCTCACGACGAAATCAATAGTGTTCACATGCTAGTTTTTACTTATGTGCCGACGAAGACTCACATGTATTTTACGTGGGACGAAGGAGCACTTTTTGTTCTTGTATGTGTGCAATTCGTAAACAGAGTTTTGGTTTGAAGCAAAGTTTCAGAACTGACGTTAATTTTGTGGAAAGTTGGAAAAGTCTTAGCAATTTTGGGGCTTTCATGTTCCTAAATTTTCTATACAAACGGGTTGGCTGACGTATCCTGGGCACCTCTTAGTCTGTGGGGGAGGCTCGATAAGCGCGCATCAATATAAAACCCCCAGACATGTTTTTGTTGCGTACAGTTGGTTTGTCTGTCTTTACTCCTGACTACGTATTTGATGTTTATTCTTCAAAGATTATTGGGTTGACTGCTCACCAAAGACTGAGGAGCAAAACGTTTTGTAAGGGCGCACCAGCGTCGTAGGAAACATTTTCGAGGGGGTGTGACGTCAAAATTTGTCAGTGGTGGTATGGGGAAATTTTTTGTTATTTTTTGCAGAAGACTTTTTTGCAAACGAAAGATATATAACTAATTGTCTCAGTTCGTTGCAATTGCTCAGTTCTTGTAAAATAATATCGTCTGTACAGCTTAAAATGCTAGGTTTTATTGCCAAGAGAAGCCTGATTTCATGAGTGGTGGTTATTTATTGCTAGTACGTAAATCCCAACTTTTGTTTTCTGGGTGACTGCTTTTTGCTTTGTTTTTTCTCCAGACATTTGTTGATGACGGAGCCAGTACCTACAGTGGTATTGATCCGCCCAATCGCAGCACCCCCGGCACGCCCAGCTTCGAGCGGCACGCCATGAATATGGGCGTCACCATTGAACCGCTGCCGGACATCTCGGCCCGGCGCCACAGTGTCTCGGATAAGCCCCATCCGCCAGGCTATAATCATGCGGTCAATAGAGGGCTGTTTATTGACGACTGGTTTGGAGGTAAATATAATACGTTTTTGCTGACACTTTTTCCATATTAGTAAATCGCGGCTATTGACAATTTGAGTGCAACTTTTGTGCATTTTTCAGCTTTATTTCTACATATATTATAAATT